>JADBJO010005830.1:112500-130000 GCA_016801955.1 Conus betulinus
AACAGTGGAATAAGCAGTGTGTGGAATGAGCAGTGTGGAAACAGTGGAATGAGCAGTGTGGGAACATTGGAATGAGCAGTGTGGGAACAGGGGAATGAGCAGTGTGTGGAATGAGCAGTGTGGGAACAGTGGAATGAGCAGTGTGGGAACAGTGGAATGAGCAGTGTGGGAACAGTGGAATGAGCAGTGTGTGGAATGAGCAATGTGGAACAGTGGAAAGAGCAGTGTGGGAACAGTGGAATGAGCAGTGTGGGAACAGTGGAATGAACAGTGTGGGAACAGGGGAATGAGCAGTGTGAGAACAGTGGAATGAGCAGTGTGGGAACAGTGGCACTGGAATCAGCAGTGTGGGAACAGTGGAATGAGCAGTGTGAGAACAGTGGAATGAGCAGTGTGGAACAGTGGCACTGGAATGAGCAGTGTGGGAACAGTGGCACTGGAATGAGCAGTGTGGGAACAGTGGAATGAGCAGTGTGGGAACAGTGGAATGAGCAGTGTGGGAACAGGGGAATGAGCAGTGTTGGAACAGTGGAATGAGCAGTGTGGGAACAGAGGAATGAACAGTGTGGGAACAGGGGAATGAACAGTGTGGGAACAGGGGAATGAGCAGTGTGGGAACAGTGGTACTGGAATGGGCAGTGTGGGAACAGTGGCACTGGAATGAGCAGTGTGGGAAAGTGTGGGAACAGTGGAATGAGCAGTGTGGGAGCAGTGGAATGAGCAGTGTGGGAGCAGTGGAATGAGCAGTGTGGGAACAGTGGAATGAGCAGTGTGGGAGCAGTGGAATGAGCAGTGTGGGAACAGTGGGCACTGAGCAGTGTGGGAACAGTGGAATGAGCAGTGTGGGAACAGTGGAATGAGCAGTGTGGAAACAGGGGAATGAGCAGTGTGGGAACAGTGGAATGAGCAGTGTGGGAACAGTGGAATGAGCAGTGTGGGAAGAGTGTGGGAACAGTGGAATGAGCAGTGTGGGAACAGTGGAATGAGCAGTGTGGGAACAGTGGAATGAGCAGTGTGTGGGAACAGGAATGAGCAGTGTGGGGAACAGTGGCACAGTGTGGAATGAGCAGTGTGGGAACAATGGAATGAGCAGTGGAATGAGCAGTGTGGGAGAACAGTGGAATGAGCAGTGTGGGAACAGTGGAATGAGAGCAGTGTGGAATGAACAGTGGCAGTGGAATGAGCAGTGTGGGAGCAGTGGAATGAGCAGTGTGGGAGCAGTGGAATGAGCAGTGTGGGAGCAGTGGAATGAGCAGTGTGGGAGCAGTGGAATGAGCAGTGTGGGAGCAGTGGAATGAGCAGTGTGGGAACAGTGGAATGAGCAGTGTGGGAACAGTGGAATAAGCAGTGTGGGAGCAGTGGAATGAGCAGTGTGGGAACAATGGAATGAACAGTGTGGGAACAGTGGAATGAGCAGTGTGGGAACAGTGGCACCGAATGGCGTAGGACATTAGAAAAGCACAATCGTGTTGGCATAACAAGGAACAAGAATAATACCTATCAATTTCAAATAGCTTCAAAGGAGTAGACTGTGCCATTGGTTTTGTTTGTTGTTGTTGAGTAAGGACTCATCCTCTGACAGACGATCCGTGAAAGAAAAGTAATAATAAAAGTGTGTGTGTGTGTGTGTGTGTGTGTGTGTGTGTGTGTGTGTGTGTGTGTGTGTGTGTGTGTCGCACACAACCGACAAAACTGGGAGAACCTTGTGAAATGGTCTTCAGTGCGGTGCCCCAGTGACTTCACAGATAGTTAAGGTAGGAGAAGTAGAAGTATTTGTTTTGCGCAGGTCTAGTCATAATTTTCTCAGGGTTTTGTCATACACCGTGTGTGTGTGTGTGTGTGTGTGTGTGTGTGTGTGTGTGTGTGTGTGTGTGTGTGTGTGTGTGAGTGTGTGTATGTGTGTGTACGTGTGTGCGCGCGCGTGCGTGCGTGTGTGTGTGTGTGTGTGTGTGTGTGTGAGAGAGAGAGAGAGAGAGAGAGAGAGAGAGAGAGAGAGAGAGAGAGAGAGAGAGAGAGAGAGAGAGAGAGAGAGAACACTCATGCGGGCTTGCGCGCGCGTGCTTGCATCAACGAAGGACGTGTGTTGGTTTTTATTTTTTTAGTATCGTTTGGCAACAGAACCTGGTACCCCAGCCAGCAAGAGGCACAGCTAGACCCATGCCCGCTTACACACATGTGTCGACGCCCTGAGTTCCTGACAGCAGAGCCGGTGCGTTATGTATAATATGCCTCCCTCAAAGACTTGTACCCAGGACTGAAATTTTGTATACACACGCACACAGGCACACATGTAAGTGCGAGCACGCATCCTTGCAGACAGGAATGTACTTGTACAGACAAGCAAACACGTGTTACATAGGTGCGCACGAACGCACACATGCACGCGTGCGCGCGCACACACACACACACGCGCGCGCGCGCGCGCGCGCACAAACATACTAATGCATACAGACAGGTACACACACACACACACACACACACACACGCGCGCGCGCGCGCGCGCGCGCGCGCGCGCGCGCGCGCACGCATGCTCGCACGCACGCAGGCACACCCCGCTTCCCCTGCATTGAAAAGCAATTGGTCGACGCGAGTGGTGAACTCGGCTGTCGCTTCTATGGGTAACTTAGCAAGCTTGGGGCCGTACATATAACAGCATTTCCGCCTCCAGGAGGTTCTGTGCCAGTCACTTCCTCTCTTCTGTTACTTCCGTTGACTCTTGTTTCTTTCTCTTTCTTTATTGTCGTCATGTGTTCTTCTCCCTTTTCAGACACTTCTCCTGTCTTTGTTCCCAACACGGTTTTACAATTATTTCAGTCACAATTCATGATGTGCTAGCTTTTGTTGTTGTTGTTGGTTGTGATCTCGTGACCAGGTATTGGACAGTGTACGCATTGTCCAAAGTGGACGCAAACTGTCCATTATGCAGGGTTTTTTTTTTTTTTTTTTTTTTTTTTTGTCTTTTTTTGTCCGTATGACTTTTCGTGTATCTTTTAGCTGTATGTGAATGTTCTCAATTATTTTTTTTTCTTTTATGTCGTCGAAATCCTTTTTAAAATGAAGCAAATTAGCTGGAGCTCCCAGCAGAGCCTTATGTTATCCCGCTAAGAATGTCAGTCATTGAACATAATTCTTTTATTTGCTTCTTTTTCAGGATCCAAACCTGTTCAGGATGCACACCTTTGCAGGATATGTCCTTTACAGGATATGACCTTTTCAGAATATGACCTTTTCATGATGTGACCTTCTTTTATTTTGATTTTTATTTTGTTGTTATTGTTGTTGTTGTTGTTTTTTGTTTTTTGCTGTCCCATTTTCTGTGCCACCTCAGTGGCATTGCACCCACGCCGCTCATTCCGACAACCAGTCCACAGCTACAGCATGGTCAGTCCCGCCGAGCCCCGGCACCGGCAATCCACAGGGATCAGTCAATGTCAAGTCGTCAAGAGGCAACCCACTGGAGGAGACACTGCACTGCTGCCGAGTCACTTCGGTGGTGTTCATTGGCGCCTGTTCTGATCCAACATACGCAGGACGCCACCTCCTAAACCCCTATACGATAATAATCGCCTAGTCGCGGAGCCGGCGTGAGTGAGCTGTCCCTCCGGAGGGCGCCACCACGTCGGTCCAACGACAGACTCCATGGACTCGCCGATACGGTGACCCCGACGGAACCAAACCAAGGCCACAGACGTGGAGAGGACATCGAAACAGGTCACCATGACAGCAGGGCATACATGAACGACAACAGAATTTAGGGGTTTTTTTTGTTTTGTTTTTTTTTTTAGCTGGTCGATGAGAATGAGGATGATGAAGATGATGCTATAGATTTCCATTTCGGTCTGAGACTGCATAACAGGGCTGTACTCTACACTTAATATATCCCGGTGTCAACTAGGCCCGAGAGATAAAGACACCTGTAGTGTTGGTCAGGAAATTTGAGCAACACCTTCAGAAACGCATTCCATTAAGTGGATGAAACTCGGCTGTGTGTGGTCCCAGTCTTCCCAACTGAGCCCGTATCAAAGTCAGCTCTGGGTAGGAGCCGGTCGGGGCAGTAAAATTCCACTGACTCTGATGGGAATCGAACCAACGACCTCCCAGCCAGGAGTCCACGACGCTAACCCACTTCGCCAAGGCGGCAGGTTATTTTTTTTTTTTTTTACATCATCCCGTGTGTAGTTGGCGGCGCTGAATAAGCCCTGTTCGATCGACTGGGATGTAATTACAAACCACAAGCAAACCTTGGAGATTGTGTAAATATGTCCCCAAATCATCACAGGCGTTGTTTCCGGACAGAGGCGAAAATGAATAGAGTTATAGTGACTAGTGACATTATCAAGGCGAAGAATTCTAAGAGAGGCTGAGCTGAGCGAAAATGCGGTGCCAGACTGCCAGAGAAATAGGATCGTTTGTTTTGTCTGTAAGGGTCGTCATGACATTGAAGCATGGAGACTGCAGAGAGAGAGAGAGAGAGAGAGAGAGAGAGAGAGAGAGAGAGAGAGAGAGAGAGAGAGAGAGAGAGTGAGGATGGAGAGAGGGGGAGAGAGAGAACGAGAGAGAGAGAGAGAGAGGGGAGAGAGTTATCAATATATGTGCATGCAAACGTACTCTGTGTGTGTGTGTGTGGTGTGTGTGGGGTGTGTGTGTGTGTGTGTGTGGGTGTCAGTGTGCTTGCGTGTGTGTTTGTGCCTGTGTGTGTGTGCGCGCGTGCGTGTGTGCATGTGTGTGTGTGCGCGCGCGTGTGTGTGCCTGTGTGGGTATCAGTCTGTGTGTGTTTGCGTGTGTGTTTGTGTCTGTGTGTGTACGCACGTGCGTGTGTGCGTGCGTGCGTGCGTGCGTGCGTATGTGTATGTGTGTGTGTGTGTGTGTGTGTGTGTGTGTGTGTGTGTGTTTCTGTCTGTCTGTCTGTCTGTCCGTCCGTGGTCAAAATGTGTTCCACTCGCTCCAGACAAAACTACTGGGCCGATCTCTCTTTCTCTCTCTCTCTCTCTCTCTCTCTCTCTCTCTCTCTCTCTCTCTCTCTCTCTCTCTCTCTCACTCTGTGTGTGTGTGTGTGTGTGTGTGTGTGTGTGTGTGTGTGTGTGTGTGCGAGCGCGCGCGCGCACGCGCATGTGGATGTTAGTCTGTTTCACGACGAATATCATTTTTTTTTTTGGAAGGGGGGGGGGGGGGGGGGGGGGGGGGGGGGGGGGGGGGGGGAGGTGGAGGTGGAGGGCAAATGGAATTTTCCCTTTTCCCTAGGTTACATGTCAGTTCGGCAAGCTTCTTGAGACACAAGAAGCGCGTGTTGTCCGCGACGTTTTTCCTTCTCTCATCCTCCAACAGTTCGCTTTAAGCTTTCATTTTTGTACTCCCAGTTTTTATAGAACAGGGGGTACTTTAGAATGGGAACGAAGAAATGCTGTGTGTGTGTGTGTGTGTGTGTGTGTGTGTGTGTGTGTGTCCGTCCATGGTCAAAATGTGTTCCACTCGCTCCAGACAAAACCACTGGGCCGATCTTTCTGAAAATTTGTAGGTATGTTCAAAATGGGTCACGCATGATGCCGGGTGGTTTTTTTTTACCGTTATATCCATTACTACGGCTGTAACGGCCCATAACGGCTTTTCTTTTTCATGGAATATCTAAGAAAGTGCTTGACCGATCTTTCAGAAAATTTGTAGACATGTTCATTATGGGTCACGGATGATGCCCGATGTATTATTTTTACCGTTACATCCATACCAATGGGGAGTGGGGAGTCTTTCTGTCGCGCCCCTACCTTCTGGCCCCACTTATCTCGTACTTTTCGTTTGTCTGTGTCAGGAGAGAGTGAATGAGGAATTACATTATTAGTTGATTTGAATTATTGGTTTCTTTGTCATCAATCTAAAAAAAGGAAAAACTCAAATTAAAATTATCCATTATTATATACTACTGGCAAAAAGTTAAGGGCCATTGCCAACGCTGTCTCCCAGGCCAAAACACTACGGCCAATGTTAAGAAGAACGGACGCAAAATCTTCCAAATCTGTTCAAGAACAAATTCATTGGACCATTGCACGAAATCAACAAATCAAACGCGGACAGCGGGCTGTAATGTCCAATCACCCTTCCTCAGGATCGTCACATAAGCCACAACTGAAAACTGCACCATTCAGCACCGAGTGTAGCCACCGTTTTGCCGCCAGGCAAGCGGCACAACGTCGACGCATGGAGTCCACCAGGGGTCCGAAGAGTGTCCCGCGGTATGGCCTGCCACTCCTGCTGCAGAAAGAGAGTGAGCTGGGCCACGTCAACAGGCAGCGGATGGGTTGTGGGCTACCCGCCGTCCAAGGACATCCCAGAGGTGCTCAATTGGAGCCAGATCAGGTGAGCGAGATGGCCACTGCATCCAGATGATCCCCTCTTGCTGCAGATGATCGTCCACGACACGGGCTCGGTGTGGACGGGCATTGTCGTCTTGGAAAACAGCAGCGTTACCCATGGCCTGAAGGGTGGGGCTGGATCAGGGGCCTCACAATCTCGTCACGGTACCGCACCCCTGTCAGCATGCCTTGAATGACGTACAGGGAGTTCTGTCTTGACGACTGAAGCCACCCAGACCATCACAGAACCCTCTCCGTAACGATCCACCTCACGAACTGTGGCGTCAGCAAAACGTTCTCTGGCCTTTGCCACACTCAGGTCCTGCCGTCATTGAATGCCAAGGTGAAGCGGGACTCATCTGTGAACAGCACTCGAGACCATTGCTGCCTCGTCCAGCGAACGTGATGACGACACCAGTCTGCCCGTGCACTGCGGTGAGCTGGAGTAAGTGGTACTCGGACTGCTGGTCTCCAGGATGACAGCCCGAACTCGTGCAAATGGTTACAAACTGTCCTTCTACTGACATTTGACATTTGCAGCCTGCAGGAGCTCACGCCTCAAGGTGGATGAGGTGACAGTCTGATTGTGTAGGGCAGACAGCAGGAGGAATCGGTCAGCATGTCTGTTGGTACAAAACCGAGGACGGCCTGATCGTGGCCGATCCTGCACGCTGCCAGTGGCCTGAAACCTCTCTACAAGACGTTGGATGGTGGAATGGGACACGTTCAGATGTCTAGCCACCTCACGGCCAGAAATCCCTTCGTCAATCAACGCTAAGGCACGTCCACGATTGGCAGGGTCCCCAGTCTTTGCCTTTGTGCCATGCTTTTTGGGCTGGCGTAGACGACCAATCTGTTCACAGATTTGTGGCCAACGGCGTCTGATCTGTGTTCATGAACGAGGTGCCATGCACGTGCATCATGATTGACCACGAGCATTTCGCCCTTTTTTTTTCAAACTCATATGCTCCCAAAGGCACCCGTTTTTACCGGATTTACGTGGTTTCCGCACGTGCAGCTGCGCTCCACCTTGTACCACAGTGGGTTTTTAGGTGTTGTGATCTGTTAAGGAACATCTGTTCAATATGTCTAACCAAGTTTGGGTCATTGTGACTTCGTTTCAAGCCTAATATTTACACACTCAGACACTAACGTCAAAATGACAGGTGGCCCTTAACTTTTTGCCAGTAGTATATTACTTTGTATGCGAATGGAAAAGTGTTTATTCACTATGGAAAAAAAATTCCTTCACGAAAGGGATAATGTTAACTGGATTGAAATATTGATTGATATCCTATGGAGCCACCCGAGTGTCGATGGTTTCCTGACTGCAGTTCAGAGATGTTACGGGCAGTGGAAGGAGAAGGGTGTGCTCCATCTTCTGATGCCAGAAGTGGCGAAGGAATCTGAATTTTATTTCTTTTGTCACAGCTTTTGACTACTGGATAGTCTAGCCCCACCGACTGTTACTCTGCTCACTGACGTTTCCACTACAACGCTTACCAGTGAAAGGAGTGGGATTTGCTGGAGAAGGGGGGGGGGGGGTAGCAGGCGTCGTGCTTTGGTGGCCAGAGAGAGAGAGAGAGAGAGAGAGAGAGAGGGGGGGGGGGGGGTGCGGGGCAGGGAGAGAGCAGACAAATGAAAATGTTTACATTGGCGCATTCGATTCTCCGGCGCGCTAACCTTGGGCTGATTGCAGCCAGTATCTTTTTCCCAAGCTGCGGGATCCGGAAATGACGTAGTGTTTTGTGTAATTTCCGGCCCTTGATATTGATTGCTTTCGTGACCAGCAGCTCTTTGTGTTTTCCGTTTTTGACTGGATCGTGCCTTTTATTTCTCTGTCTCTCTTTCTTTCTGTCTGTCTGTCGTCCGTCTGTCTGTCCTCTGTCTCACTGTGTGTGTGTGTGTGTGTGTGTATGTGTGTGGTGCGCCCCTGGAGAATATAGAAACAAAATGCGCTTCTTGGTGGTTGGAAGCTTTGGAAAGTTCTTCTTTACACCGTGGTGGTGGTGGTGGTGATTGTGTGTGTGTGTGCTTTTTCTTTGGCTTTGTGTGTGTGTGTGTGTGTGTGTGTGTGTGTGTGTGTGTGTGTGTGTGCGCGCGCGCGCGCGCGCGTGTGTGAATATACTTAATGTATTTTTTCTTTGTCATGATTGCTGCCTTTCTGAATAAAACACCTTTTTGTGTGTTTATTTCTGTGTTTGGTTGTTTTGTTTTGTTTTGTTTTGTTTTTGTTTTATTTTTGTTAACACCCGATCTCCAGTACCACATTTGTAGTGGTCTTCAAATGCCTGTGTGACAATGTGCAGTCCCTCACCAAGTTCTTCTCTACCTCCCCACTCCGCTCACTGCCCCTTTCCCCTTTCCCCTACACATGCCCCTCCCATCGTGTTGCCCCCTCCTCCCCGCCCTCCCCCTGCTGGATGGATCATTGCTTCCTCATGACTCTGACATCCCACACCTGCTGTTAGTTCATCACCATCCTCATCCGTCTGCTCCCCCTGTTCTCCCTCCTCCCTCCCCTCTCTTCTACTGCATGACCGAACTGAGGAGTCTGACGCTGCCTTCCCCATCTCTACAATCCACCACCACCCCCCCCCCTCTCCCACTCCATGTTGCCCACCCGTCACCACCACCACCACCTCTGCCGCTAAAACTATCCTCTTTCACCCAAAGCAGAAAGATCTGAGCGCGGTGCAGCGACATAACGCTTGTTTGGCAATCCCCCTGCCCCCACCCCACCCCCTCTCCCCGCCCTTCGCCTCACGCTTAATTCCTAGAACAAACATCCAGTGATCGGTGTCTGTAAACAACTATCGATCTTCCCTACCCCCGCATCTCCAAAACACCCCTCCTCCCCACCCGTCTTCTCACGCTTACTTCATAGGACAAACATCTGGTGATCGGTGTCTGTAACTAACTCTATCGATCTTCCCTAATGACGGGGGCCCGACTGGCTACCCGCAATTTTCCACCCCTTCCCTTTCTCTTACCCCCCCCCCCCCCCCATCCCCCTCAATCCGCCCACCTCCCTTAGTGACGGGTTGCCTGCCTGTAGGCCTGACACTGAGTGTGTCTGATGAAAGACAGATTTTGTTTGTTTTGATGATGGTATGGAGGAGGATGGGGTGGAGAGAGGATGAGGAGGGTGGAAGTAGGCTGAGGGAGAGGGTTAGGGGGCCTGAAGGTTGGGCGGGGAGCCAGGCATGTGCAGTTCCTCTCTTCATAGACAGAAGTCACCAACGTGTTGCAGTGTAGAAGGTTGGTGCAGTTTCCTTCCATCCGGATTGTAGTGAGTGTGGAGAATGAGTGTGGGAGTGTGGAGAATGAGTGTGGAGAATGAGTGTGGGAGTATGGAGAATGAGTGTGGAGAATGAGTGTGGAGAGTGAGTGTGGAGAGTGAGTGTGGAGAATGAGTGTGGAGAATGAGTGTGGAGAACAGTGAGATGAATAAGATGAAGCGCCGTTGTTATTCAAACAAAGGAAGATACAAAAGTTGACTGCAGGTTCGTGGTGAAAATGAAATAATAATAAAATTTATAAAAACCTTTTGGTGGTAGTTGAACCCCTTGGAAAATAGGATACTGACGTTTCAAGCCATAGGCCCGTTGTCAAAGTGAAGAGAAGAGAACAGTGTAGACAGGAAAGCCCATGTGAAAATTGGGTGAGAACATCTGATTAAGTTGGAGAAAAAAAAAAAACTCACTGACCACTGTTCAGGTGTATTGAGCACACACACACACACACACACACACACACACACCCACAGTTCACACACACATCAAAACACACCAACACACACATGCGCGCACACCCACCCCTGCCCCCCCCCCCCCCCCAACACCCCCCCCCCCCCCCCACACCCACGACACCCTCACCCCACGCCACCACACACATACACACACACACACACACACACACACCTGGCTGGGGGCACCCCCCCCCCCCCCACACACACACACACACAAAAGGGGGGGGGGGGGGGGGGCGAGGAGGAAGGGAATAAATGGAAATATTCACTATTTAGCCTACTGAAAGAACAAGGAACAGGGGCTAAAGAGGGACAGGACAGAGAGATTAAGGCAGAAGGGCCCTGACTCAGCTAGACGTCAGTGACTCTGATGTTTCATCCCAGCTGGCTGTGTGGTGCCCAAGCGGCTGATGACAAGGCTGTCCATGTCCATGTACTTTCTGTACACACAGTCTCTGGGGTTCTGCCACACTGCTAATATCTTTGCATGACTGAGGCTGTGATACGGTCCAACAAAATGTTGGCCGACTGGGTTGTTTGTGGCCCAGCTTCATCGACCTCAGGTGCTCTGAAAAGCGGTCGGCCAATGAGAGGTAGGTCTCCCCAATATACAGCTTGGAGCAGAGGGTGCAGGTCACGACGTACACTAAGTCCCTAGACTGGCAGTTGAAACCGTGAATGTGCAGTGGGTCCCACGACTGTAGTTGAAGTGTCTATGAACGCTGAACTTTGAGAACATACTGAACAGAGAAAAACAGATGTCTAGCAAGTACTGTGTTTCTGCTTTAAACATGACACAGCGCCGTTGTTATTGTTATAAAAAAAAAAAAAAGCGCTGAACTTTGAGAACATACTGAACAGAGAAAAACAGATGTCTAGCAAGTACTGTGTTTCTCTGCCTTAAACATGAAACAGGTGACTGCTTGAACAGAAGTGAAAGAACAGTTGAAGCGCTGTTCTGTGTTCAAATATTGTGAACATTTGCACAGTAATGAATTGGTAAGTGCCGCTTTCTGCCATGCAACGTTATGAAAGGTAAGAAAATTGAAGAAACTTCAACAGTGGAGGAGTAAAAGCTGAATACTTTCCTATGCTAACTTGTAATACCATGAACATTTCAAACAAAGATCATCTAGAAAAAAAAATGTGGTTCTCTGGAACAAAGCATTCACACAACTACATCTTGAACAAGAAAAGACAACCAGGAGTTAAAGCTGAGATCGATGCAACGTCAAACGGATCCAGATCCGTCCCTTGATCCGAGTCTGCACCATAATCCCCCCCCCCCCCCCCCCCCCCCCCCCCCCCCCCCCCCCCCCCGCACCACAAATGAAACAAAAAAAGGAAAGAAAAAAAAAGAAAAGGTGTTTGCTACTACAGGGATGTAAAAACTATTGTTGGAAGGATTTTTTGTTTTAATTTTTCTGAGCAGCTCAATTCATGCGTGAAAACATGTTTTCCGTATATACAGATATTTTGTCCCGTGCATTGCTTTCTATCTTTTCTTTTTACATATGATTTACATTGTTAGATATTCTGCAGATAATGCTTATTTACATCTGATGTACATTATTCATATTTCTTTTGATGTAAATTTGAGCAATTGCATATTGTTGAAGAGAAAAGAGCCTTCCTTGCGAGGGGAAATGAAGCTCTTTTTCTCAACAGAAAAGAAAAAGAAACACCCGAAGGTGCTGGGGAGGACCCAGAGAAGCACTGTCTTCACCTGCCTTTAGAGCAGTCCTGTACCACCCTTGGAGGCCTGCGCTGTGTTGACGATGGGTAAAGGCCTCCAAGGGTGGTACAGGACTGCTCTAAAGGCAGGTGAAGACAGTGCTTCTCTGGGTCTTCCCCAGCACCTTTGGGTGTTTCTTTTTCTTTTCTTGTTGAGAAAAAGGAAAAGAAAAAGTATAGGTTGCAACATTTAATTCCCATGTACTTTTTTTTTTTTTTTTTTTTTAGAAAATCATGGAAAACACAAAATATGAATATGTGTATCACTAAAAGCTTGAATGTTTGATTTTAAAATACATAACTTTGAGGAAAGTGAATAGTAAGAAACAACTTCACAGTGTGCATGTTCAGTGCACATGCTGGACAATGTGTAATACATTGCTGGAGAATGCATCAAACATTGCTGGAATGTGTAATACATTGCTGGAATATGTGTAATACATTACTGGACAGATATGGTTTTGCATCAGAATTGGACGTCGTCGTTTTAGGTCCATATTGCATCTTTTTTTTTTTTTTTTTTATCGAATTTGGTTAAAATCGATTTAGTCGTATTTAGGTAATTTTTCTGATAGTCGAACAGGCAAAGACACCAAACGATTCCGGCGAAAAGAATTTCAGTGGTGGAGATAAAAATTCAGCCGGGAAGACTCACACTTAAAAACGTTAAGTGCTATTCTGTTATTAACAAACCTCGTGCTTGTGAAACGGCAACATCGATCAGTTCAACGTTTGTCTTTTTCTGGTAATGACAATGGCGCTTGAGTGTATCCGGAAAATGGTGGAACGAAACTGTCTAAATGGATAGAATGGAAATGTGCAAGGTTCTGTCGCCAACACTTTTGGCTGAGAACAGTTAACACTGCGTCATGTCCTTTATTCATCCAGTTGCCAGCAACTGTGTAAAAATACAGTGGTAGCGTTTCAGTCATCTGAATTAATTTCAGAAGTGAAATTCAACATACACCTCCCTCCGGGTGTTGCAACCTTGCCGTGGTCAGAGGGCTTGCGCAGTGTAGTGACCCCATTAGGCTCTGCGGATGGGGGCATCAATGCTTGAATGGAGGCTGGTCTTTGTAAACGCTGTATAGCGTGGTTGCTGTCTGGGCTAGACACAAACGTGGTAGGAGTTGATGCCCCTGGTAGAGTCTCCCAAGTCTGAAAGGTGAGCGCCCTGACAAATCGTAACCCGCCATTTTCCTATTCTATCTTCTGCTTTTCTTTATAGATCTTTTCTGTCTTCTTCTCCCCTTCAAGTCCTCTTTTCCACGTTCTTCTTTTCTCTGTGGTTTTCGTAAGATCCGGCGTGTTTGTCGTGTGCGGTGCGACCTGTGATGGAGGGAAATGAGATCCTGGTGATTGAGAGTGTGGGTGCTTTCCTTACATCTCCTTGGCTTGGAGCTCTTCTAGACAGGAGGCGAATACTGGCCCAGGTGGATTGATCGGCCTGTGTTGTACTGCCCCCCCTCCCTTCTTCTCACACCCCTCTTCCGACAGCCTGTTCATTTTCTTCTGGCTCTGGTATTGCGGCTATTCTTGCTTTCTTCTTCGTCCTATTTTTCTTCTTTCTTTTCCTCCAACTCGTCCTCGTCTTCGCCCTCCTTCTCCTCCTCTTACTCCTTCTTCTCCTCTTCCTTCTCCTATTCTTCATCCTACATTTTTCTACACCCTGTCCCCAACCTTCCCCTGTCCCTGCCTCTGCCTTCCCCTTCATCTTTGTGTCGTTGTCTTCCTCCTAGTTCTTATTCTCCGTCTTCCCCTAGTCATTGTCAAGCATTCCTCCTACTTGTCGTGGTCGTCATTATTACATATCCGTTTTTCTCCTTCTCCTCACATGGTATGCCATGGATTTTCAGATGGATTTTGCTCATAAGCAGAAACAATGGCTGTCGTTGCTGTTTCCTTTTGACTTAAATTCTGCTCTGTTTGTGCGAGTGCACAGAACGTGGGTTTTTACATTCTGCAGTGCCTGTTCTCTACCCTAGAGTGGATAAGTTCTGACTTTTGACTGGTTCAAAGATTCTTGGTTGTTATGAACTGTGGGACAAGCGACTGTATCAGCTGCATATAAGTTTTGCCGAATGCTTGTTCATATTAGTTATTTTATCAGCATACTTTTTTTTTTTCTGCAAGAACTACCTTAAAGGTGCTAGGAAATCTGGTGTATTTTGGAGAAAAAAAAATTGCAGAATAATTCAACCATGCCTACGAATCTTTGCTGACCTTCAACGCATATCTTGCGCTGAAGAAATTGAAGATAAGTGATTGCTCGTTCATTTTCGTTGTCTTAATTGTTTTGTATCTTGCCTGAAGAAGACCTAAGAGGTCGAAACGCATCGTGTTTTGTCTTGTGATTCGTTTGTCCACTTTTTTTTTTATTGCGGTTCGCTAACATTTATTTAAGATTAGTTTAGATTTCCGCCTGCAGTCGTCTCACTTTGCAACTAGATTTGCAGACCTTGTTTGTTTTCTTGGTGATGGTATGTTTGTGATTGCCCAACATTTTGTGAGTCAGGCGAGACACCCGCATTGCTTATGATGTATTCTATGTATTTCAAATCGTTCTTCTTTATTTGTTTTGTGGAGGGAGAACTCGCCTAATTTTGTAGAGCGAGGATGCTGTCTATGGCTCCTTTGGAGGTTGCTGTTAATGTTTCGTCACGTTCTCTCTGACTGTCTCCCAATGACCTATATGTAGATGGTCATTAGAACTACATAGATCCACTATAGCCTTTTGAAGACGTGTGTTTTAGAAATGGCAATTGCATGTAGCACAGTTTTGAATTCCCTGTCTGGTGGCACGTTGCCACAGTTCCTTTTTACAATGCAGAGCTATACATTGTGCTGTTTTCGTCAATGGCTGGCATTGTGAAGCGTTTTGTTTGCTTGCTGCTTTGTTGAGATCTTTAGGATCCATGCGAGCCCACAAACGTTCTGTCCGACCTAGTCTGGCAGTCAGCCCTATAGGGATACGGCATGTCCCCCGTGTGCTGGAAGTTCTGTGTGTGTGTGTGACTTCTTCCTCTTTTCTGTCATTGTTTTTTCATTCTGCTGTTTTTTGTTTTTATTGTTCTGTACTGTCTTCTATTTTTTTTCTGCCTATGGGGATTATTCACACGTCTTTGTTGTGGAAAATCCTTTGCTTTTCTTTTTAAGTGTTCTGGTCCCAATTTATAATGTGCCAGTTTTTTTTTTCATGTATGGACAACTAGACAGCAAGATTATACACACTTTCCAAAGCAGATACCTCATGTGTCTTCTCACTTTTCATCAATGTTAAGGGGTGAATCAGCAATGAAAAGTGCAGTTTAGGGGCGTCATGTTTCGTTGGCGAGTGAGTGAGCAAGCAGGAACGCAAATACGCATGAGAGAGAGAGAGAGAGAGAGAGAGAGAGAGAGAGAGAGAGAGAGAGAGAGAGAGAGAGAGAGAGATTGGGTGAAGAGAAAAATAGACAGATGGAAACGGCTTAGACTGGCGGGTGCGATTTGCCGACACATTACCTGGGGCTGATTGCAGCCATGTATCTTTTCCCAAGCTGCAGAATCCGGAAATGACGAGATGTTTTATGTCATATCTGGCCCTTGTCATGACGCAGCAGCTCTCTGGTTTTGGCTTTTGACTGCGTCGCCTGCTCTCTCTCTCTCTCTCTCTCTCTCTCTCTCTCTCTCTCTCTCTCTGTGTGAGCGTGCATGCGTTGTCTCTGTACTCAATGTATATTTTCTTTGTTATGATTGTTGGCTTTGTTAAATGAAACCGCTCTATTTTTTTCTCGTTTTTTTTCGTTGTTTGCTTGATTGTTTTGTTTTGTTAAAAACCCGATCTCAACTGCTGCTTTTGGAGTGATCTGCAGACGCTGAGCAATAAATCATCTGCAGTCCCTGCTAACCTCTCGTTACTTAGTCCCCCTCCTCGCCCCCCCCCCCTCCCCCCCCTCTACCAACACACCCTTCAATCCTGTCATCTCTCCTACCCCTTCCCCTGCACAATCTGTTCTTGCCTTCCCTTGGCTCTGTCATCCCATACCTGCTTTCACTCAGTCACTGCCATCACCTGTCTGATCTCCCCTGTTTGTCTGATCTCTCTCTCTCCTTACACTGTCTGATCTCCCCTGTTCTCTCTCTCCCTTACACCTGTCTGATCTCCCCTGTTCTCTCTCTCCTCCCTTACACCTGTCTGATCGCTGTTCTCTCTCTCTCCCTTACACCTGTCTGATCTCCCCTGTTCTCTCTCTCTCCCTTACACCTGTCTGATCTCCCCTGTTCTCTCTCTCCCTTACACCTGTCTGATCTCCCCTGTGTCTCTCTCTCTCCCTTACACCTGTCTGATCTCCGCTGTTCTCTCTCTCTCCCTTACACCTGTCTGATCTCCCCTGTTCTCTCTCTCTCCCTTACACCTGTCTGATCTCCCCTGTTCTCTCTCTCCCTTACACCTGTCTGATCTGTTCTCCCTCTCCCCTTACACCTGTCTGATCTCCCCTGTTCTCTCTCTCCCTTACACCTGTCTGATCTCGCTGTTCTCTCTCTCCCTTACACCTGTCTGATCTCCCCTGTTCTCTCTCTCCCTTACACCTGTCTGATCTCCCTGTTCTCTCTCTCTCCCTTACACCTGTCTGATCTCCCCTGTTCTCTCTCTCCCTTACACCTGTCTGATCTCCGCTGTTTCTCTCTCTCCCTTACACCTGTCTGATCTCCCCTGTTCTCTCTCTCCCTTACACCTGTCTGATCTCCCCTGTTCTCTCTCTCTCCCTTACACCTGTCTGATCTCCCCTGTCTCTCTCTCTCTCCCCTTGCTCTCTTTTCTCTCCTTTACATGACTGAAGTAAGTGGCATTACTCTGCCTTCCTCATTTTCACACCTCCATCCCTATCCCACATCGCGCACGTCAAACACCATCAGTACCCATTCCCCTCGGCACCATCAGCACCATCACTGCCCCCACCACAGCTGCTGCCGCAAAAAGCTATCCCATCCTCCATCCATGAGCAGAAAGACTGGAGTGCAGCAGGACACACAACACTGGTTTTGCTATCCCCTTCCTCTGTTTCTGCCACACCTCCCTCACTCACTCACCGACCCCCCCCCCCCCTCTCCCCCACTGCCCTGCATGTCCTGGCCCTCTGCCCCCCTCCTCCCCTCCCCCCCCACTCCGCTGGACAAACACACTCCTTGTGATCGGTGTCTGTAACTAACTCTATCGATCTTCCCTAATGGCAGGGACCCTGACTCGCTACCCGTGTCCTCCACCTCTATTGCCCCCCCCACTCCCCCAAACACCCTTCACCTCCTCTTTTTCCCTTAGTGACGGGATGCTTGCCTGAGAGCCTGGCAGCCTGCTACCTGTAAGCTTGACAGTGAGTGTCTGGTTAAAAAAAATAAAAACAGGATTATTTGGTTTTATTGATGGTATGCACAGGGGGAGGGGGAATGGGGGGAGGACAAGGAGTGGGGGGTGGGGTGGGTAAGCTGAGGAAGAGGAATCAGGGGCCTGAAGGGGTGGATGGGGATCCAGCATGCACAGTCCCTCTCTTCATCACAGCGGTCAAGAACGTGATGCAGGTCAGAAGGTTGGTGCAGTTCCTTTCTGTCCCAATTCCAGAGCTTGTGAAGGTGGTGAAATTAAAAAGGTGAAGCGTTGCTATTGTTTGAAAAACAAGAAAAGAAAAACCTGGAT
>JADBJO010005830.1:135000-150428 GCA_016801955.1 Conus betulinus
CTGACAGCCTGGCAGCCTGCCTGCTTGTCGACTTGACAAAGTGTGTCTGTAAAAAGAAACAGAGTGTGTCTGGGTAAAAAAGAAACGGATTTTCTTCTTTTTGGTGGTGATATAGAGAAGGGAGAGGAGGTGGATAGAAGGTGAGGAGGGCGGGGGTGGCTGAGGGAGAGGGTTGGGGGCCTGAACGTTGGCTGGAAAGTCTTACGTGCGCAGTTCCTGTCTTCATAAAGAGCAGTCACGAACGTGATGCTGCTTATTAGCTCGGTGCAGTTCCTGTCTGAATTCCATGGTGAGAGTAGAGAGGTAAGCGCTAGTGTCGTTGTTTACCAAAACACCGCCAGACTTTGTGAACATTGCGAACAGCGATGAAACAGAAAGTCTAGTGAGAGCTGTGTTGCTGCTTTAAACGTCACACGTGTGAATGCATGAACAGATGTAAAAAACAAACAAACAAACAAACAAACGAAAACTGGTTTAAGCGTTTTTCTGTGTTCAGGTATTGTGACCTAACATTTGGATGCTGATGATTTGTTAAGAAGGTAAGTGTTGTTTTTTATTTGTTAAAGAAAGGTAAGTGCTGTTTTCTATTTGTTAAAGAAGGTAAGTGCTGTTTTCTGTCGTGAAAAATACGTGTAAGAACTCCACTGAACTGAAGATATTGTCGTTCTGTGATTAAACGTCAGAAATTTGCGGATGTTTAACAATACAGTAGTAAACGTCGAGCTATATTACCGCAAACACTTTAAGAAGGATAATATAGAGAAATGAATAAGATCTGTGGTGCTCTGGGATGGAGCGTCAGACTTTTTAATCTGAAATAACAAGAATAATACCAAGGATAATAGAGACTCATGCAACGTTAACCGCACCAAAATGTACCTCCCCCCCAACCCCCACCCCCACCCGCCCCCCCCACCCCCCCCCCCCCACCCCCCCCAAAAAATGAAAAGAAGTAGTCGGAAAGTAGTTTCTTTTTAACTGTAAGCAGTTCAAGTCATGCGTGAAAACATTTTTTTCCCGCTGTTTACAGACCAATTTCCCACATCTCATTTTCTTTCTGTTTCTATTCCTTCCTTTCTTTTTGTATGTGATCTACATTGATTGAGTATTGTTTTATACAGCATATAGATGTTCACTTCCATCTTACATATAATATTCATATTCCTTTTGATGTGAATCATACACAGTATTTGTGTATTGTTGAAGAGGAAAAAAAAAACACTTAATGAAGGAAAATTTTTTATCTCGACAAGGGCAGCACGAATTCCAACATTTAATTTTCAAGTACTTTATTTGAAAAATAGATTATGGAAAATACAAATTATCAATGTGTGTATCAATAGAAAGCTTAGACATTCGATTAAAACTTATTATTTCGAGGAAAATAAGCAATTAATAAACAGTAACTTCACTGTCTTCATGTCTAGTTAAAAAAAAAAAAAAGAAAAAAAAGAAAAAGAAAATTCAATAACGGCTGGACAGATATGTGTATCCACTTTAGAATGGAATAGGTTCGTTCTAGGGTCACATTCCACAGTCATCAGAACTAGCTAGATTTCCACAGTCATCAGAACTAGCTAGATCTCCACAGTCATCAGAACTAGCTAGATCCAGGATAGTCTGTTGAAGACGTTCCTGGACAATGGTATTTGTGCATAGGACGGTTTTGAACTTTTATCTTGTGGCACCATGCCAAAAAATTTTTTTTTTTTTTTTTTTTTTTTTAACAAGTCATCACTCTACTCGCGCTGTGACGTCGTCGACGGTTGGCATTGTAGGCGCTTTTCTTTTGATTCCATTGTTTAGATCTTTAGGAGCCATACAGATCCACAACACTTTGTCTGGTTTTCTTACCGCCACATCCATGCTACTGACCCTGTCTGTTGGTCAGCTCGGTGGAGGTGCCCGCATTTTTTTTCAGAGCAAACAATATCCCCCGTCTTCTCATAGTTCACTGTGTGTAACTTTCTCTTTTCTGTCATTCCGTTTGACGACTCTGCTGTTTCATTTTGTCTGACTTCACTGTCGTCTGCTATTCTTCTGCCTTTGAGGATCATGTTCTGCCTTTGAGGATCACGTTCTAGTCTTTGACGATCAGGTTCTGCCTTTGAGGATCACGTTCTGCCTTTGAGGATCAGGTTCTACCTTTGAGGATCAGGTTCTACCTTGGAGGATCAGGTTCTGCCTTTGAGGATTATGTTCTGCCTTTGAGGATCAGGTTCTACCTTTGAGGATCAGGTTCTGCCTTTGAGGATCACGTTCTGCCCTTGAGGATCAGGTTCTACCTTTGAGGATCAGGTTCTACCTTGGAGGATCAGGTTCTGCCTTTGATGACCAGGTTCTGCCTATCAGGTTCTGCCTTTGAGGATCAGGTTCTGCCTTTGAGGATCAGGTTCTGCCTTTGAGGATCAGGTTCTACCTTTGAGGATCAGGTTCTGCCTTTGAGGATTATGTTCTGCCTTTCAGGATTATGTTCTGCCTTACATGATTATGCTCTAGTCTCTTTGTTACAGAAAATGTTTTATGCTCTGATTACAGCTTATGATATGCGTTTTTTTTTTTTTTTTTTTTTTTTTTGTTTTTGTTGTTGTACTGATAATTTAGGGACTAGATCGCGAGATTATTAACACTGACGACGAAACACTATTCCTTCATTCCGCAATGTTTGCGTGCCCATATGAATATTGCTTTTTTTTTTTTTTTTTTTTTTTTTTTTTTTTTTTTTTAAAGAACGGGTTCCTTTTTTTTTCCCACTTCACTGACAGGTATGAAAAGACCGTGTGTGTTCAGCTGGGCGACTAGAAATAGAACTCGAACCAACTAGTCAGTCCGTTTATTTCGAACGACTCATACTTTTGTTGTTGACGATACTTTCCTTAAAGTGCGGAAGGACTTTTTCTATATGTTTATATGATAGACTCGATTTTTGGATCCACTTTAATATAATGTGGTTTACTTCTCATCTTCATTATAATTATAATTAACAGTAGTCCTTGAATAGCACCTATCCTCAGTGGGAAACCAAGCTCTAAGCGCTTTAGAATCCATGCTGTCGCTGACACCACGGGCTGCCTACCTGGGTAGGGCCAACGAAAGGCAGCTCACTCACTCACTTTCTCACTCATTCTCACTCACTTTCTCACTCATTCCTTCGATTTTTCACGGAGGATGTACATTGTGTCATCAGTACGTATATTGTGTCATCAGTATCAGCGGCCAAACTGGCCTTCTCTTCCGAAAGTTGTTGACTGGATGTTAAGTGTGCGCAAGATGTTGTGCATGCGTTCACGAACTCAAACTCGGTTTATAGTCTCATTCAAAGGAAATGGAATCAGAACCAATGTAAAGTCGGAGGGAAAATCCACCTGTATTGGAAACGGCCCTACAGAGATGCGAACCCATGACAGCAAGTTTACAGGTCCGGCGCTCTACCAACTGAACTATTCTGCACCCCAGCCCCACATGATCATCCTTACCACCGTTATCATCACAGCCGTCGTCCTTGTCGTTGTCGTCGTTGTCGTCGTCGTCGTCGTCGTCGTCGTCATCGTCATCATCGTCATCATCATCATCATCATCAGTCATCGTCAGTTTTCTCCCCGAAGCACAGACAGTCATCAAGAGTTTTCCAAAGTCCTCCTCTGTTCTTGACCTTCCTGTCCACCTGTCCCCAGGTGTGTTCCATGTGTTGGGTCTGCTTCAAGGTCCCCACGCCCTATGTTCCTGGGTCTGCACTGTTTCCGCTTGCCATGGGGGAATTCCACTTTAGGACTTTTCTGCAGATGTTAGACGTTGCTGTTCTGAGCTGTGTGTCTAATCCATCGCCATTGTATCCTCTTGAGCTTATCGGCTGATGGCTGATGTGTTTTCTGCCAAAAGTCAGATCTTGTTGACAGTGTCTGACCAGCGGATCTGGAGGATTTTTTCTCAGACAGCTGTGGATAAATGCATGCACTTTCTTCATAGTTTTCTTTGTTGTTCTTTATAGCTCTGCTCCATGTAATTAGAGCATGTGTATATGTATGTTTGTGGTCAGACTGATTTATCGATGGAACTGAACTGCCTTATCTTATCCAGCAGATTACTTTTTTTTTGGATATGTGTAATCCGTAATCCTGGGAAGGCGGAAGAATCCTGTTGACCTTTTCTCTCCATTAGCGCTTACAGTTTGAAATACGTTCGACTGTTCACTTCACGCCTATGGTTACAGATTGCTACGCATCCACTTCAAAGAATTGGTATTCTCTCTGTGTGTGCTCATGCCTCTCTCGTCGTGTCTTTCATTCTCTCTCTCTCTCTCTGTGTGTGTGTGTGTGTGTGTGTGTGTGTGTGTGTGTGTGTGTGTGTGTTGTCTGTCTGTCTGTCTGTCTATTTGTCTGTCTGTCTCTCGCTTCCCCCTTTCTCTCTCTCTCTCTCTCTCCTCTCTCTCTCTCTCTCTCTCTCTCTCTCTCTCTCTCTCTCTCTCTCTCTCTCTCTCTCTCTCCCCCCCCCCTCAAACACCTTTTTTTTTACCATCAGCAGGTACTGAACGATCATTCGGAATAATTAATATCATTGGATGGAAATTGTTGACCTCACACACCTTAGGTACTCAGACCAGCTGTCAAAGAATTGCACTCTCTTCTATCCTCTCTCTGTCCTCCCTTCTCCTCTCTCCACGCAGATTCCCCTCTCTCTCTCCTCCTCTCTCTGTAATCCTGCTCCTCTGGGTCGTGCTCCTGAATCTCCTGTCCTCTTTGTTGTGGATCTCTGTCTCCCTCCCTCGTTTCGCTTTCTCCCCTCTTCGCAGTCTGTCCTCTTCTCTCCCTCTCGCTTACACACTCTCTCCCCTCTCTCACTCTTTCTACTCTTCTCACTCTCCACTCAATTCTCCCCTCTCGGTTCCCTCTCTTCCTTCCTCTCCCTCCTCCTTTTCTCTCTGCTCTTCTCTCCTCTCTCATCCTCTCCTCTCTCCTCTCCCCTCTGTCTTTTTTTTTGTGGGTTTGCCGCTCCCCTCTCTCTCGTCCTCCCTCGCCTCGCTGGTCTCGTCCTCCTCCCCCTCCTCTCGTCACTGCTCTCCTCCTCTTTCCTTCTCTCCGAGTCACCCCTCCCCTTCTCCCCCCTCTCTCCCCTGTCTCTCCCTTGTCTTCTCTAAGTCCCCCCTTCCCTCCCTCCTTCTCCTCTCTCTGTCGCGTACTCTCTGAATCCTCTCTCTCTCCCTCTGTCTTCTTCTTTCCTTCTCCCTCTCGCCTCCCTCTCCGTCCAAACCTCTGTCTCTCCTCTTCCTCCTGCCTCTCTCTCTCCTCCTCTCTCTCTCTCTCCTCTCTCGCCTCTCTCTCCTGGAGGCAGGGCCTCTCCCTCTCTCCTTAGACCTACGCCTCTCTCTCTCTCCTCCCTCTTCTCTCTCTCTCCTTCTCTCTCTCCTCTCTCCTCTCTCTCGCTCTCCTCTCTCTCTCTCCCCTCTCTCTCTCCCTCCCCTCTCTCTCTCAGAAACGCCTCCATTCCTCTCCCTCTCTCCTCCCTCTCCTCTTCCCTCTCCTCTCTCTCCTCCTCCCTCTCTCCCTCTCTCTCTCCCTCTCTCTCTCTCTCTCTCCTCTCCTCTCTCTCTCCCCTCTCCTCTCTCTCCTCTCTCGCTCTCTCCTCTCCCTTTTCCCTCCTCCTTTCCCTCTGTCTGTCTCCTCCTCCTCTCTCCTTCTCTCCATCCCTCTCTCTCTCCTTTCTCCTCCCTCTCTCTCTTCCCTCTCTCTCTCTCTCCTCTCTCCTCCCTCCCCCTCTCTATCTCTCTCTCCTCTCTCTCTCCTCTCTCTCTCCCTCTCTCTCCTCTTTCTCTCTTCCTCTCTCTCTCTCTCTCCCTCTCTCTCGCTCTCCTCTCTCTCCCTTCCTCCTCTCTCTCCTCTCCTCTCTCCCCTCTCCTCTCTCTCCCTCCTCAGCCTCTCCTCTCCTCTCCTCCCCTCTCCTCTTCTCCCTCTCTCTCTACTGAACGTCCTCGTCTCGCCTCTCTCTAATCTCGTCTGTACTTCTTTTCCTCTCTCCCTCTCATCTCTCTTCCTCAGTCTCCCTCCTCTCTCGCTCTCTCTCCTTCCTCTCCCCTCCTCTCTCTCTCCTCTTCTCTCCCCCTCTCTCCCTCTCTCTTCTTCTCTCTCTCTCCTTCTCCTCCTCCTCTCCCCTCTCCTCTCTTTCTTCCTCCTTCTCTCCTCCTGGTCTCTCTCTCTTCCTCTCTCTCCTGACTCTCTCTCTCCACCCACCTTCTCTCTCTCTCTCTCCCCCTCCCTCTCTCCTCCTCTACGTCTCAACTCTCTTTGCTCGCTCTCTCTCGCTCTCCTCCTCCCCCCCTCTGTCCTGTCTCACTTGTCTGTCTCTCTCTCTCTCTCTCTCTCTCTCCTCTCTCTCTCTCTCTCTCCTCTCTCCTCTCTCTCTCTCCTCTCTCTCTCTCTCAGCTTACTGCGAGTGGCTTGCCAACAACAAGAACAACAAAGCAAAGGTCGCAGAACGACTGCACCTGACGTTGTGGATTGCTGTGTGCATGCGTAACAGTTTATTTTTAAAACCTCTTTACGAGTCGTATGATTCTAACATACAGACATGCGCGCATGCATGCACGCTCGTACACACACACACACACACACACACAGGTGCGCGCGCGCACACACACACACACCACACACACACACACATGGGATCTCCTTCTGATCAATTTTTTTTTTTTTTTTTTTCCCGTCCCAACTTCTGTGCCACCTCAGAGGGAGTGCACCCACGCCGCTCATTCCGACACCCCGTCCACAGCCACAGCCCGGCTGGTCCCGCCGCAGCCACGGGTGCGGCAATCCACAGGGAGCATGCCAGTCAATGTCAAGTCGTCAAGAGGCAACCCACCGGAGGAGACACTGCACTGCTGCCGAGTCACTTCGGTGGTGTTCAGTGGCGCCTGTTCTGATCTAACATACGCAGGACACCACCTACTAAGCCCCCTACTGACCACAATGATTGCTTAGTCGCGGAGCCGGCGTGAGTGAGCTGTCCCTCCGGAGGGCGCCACCACGTCCGTCCAACGACAGCCCCCATGGACTCGCCGATACCGGTGACCCCGACGGAACCAAACCAAGGCCACAGACGTGGGTAGGACATCGAAACTGAGGTCACCATGAGAGCAGGGCATGAAGGGCCACAGAATCTGAGACATTTTTTTTTTTTAATGCTGATCGATGAGAATGAGGATGATTAAGATGATGCTACGGATTTCCATTTCGGTCCGAGACTACATGACAGGACTGTACTCTACGCTTCCTTTCATAATATATCCCGGCGTCAACCAGGCCCGAGAGATACAGGCACCTGCAGTGTTGGTCAGGAAATTTGAGCAACACTCTCAGAAACGCATCCTTAAGTGGATGAAACTCGACTGTGTGTGGTCCCAGTCTTCCCAACTGAGTCCGCAGCAAACTCCACTCTGGGTAGGAGCCGTCGGGGCAGAAAAAACTGGAAAATGGATACACACCTACTGACCTGTACTGCAAGCCCACCGACGTCCACTCCTATCTTCATTTCAGCTCTTGTCACCCACACCACTGCAAACAGAACTGAACTTACCATACAAGCCTGTTTCTCTGCTTGAAACGTCTGTGCTCGAAAGCAGATGATTTCGAAAAACAATGTCTTCTTCTCAGTGAACAACTGCATCTTCGAGGATACAGTAAAAGATGCCTGACTACAGCTCAAGAGAAAGTACAACGTCAGCCAAGATGCTCCATCCTGCAGTATAAACCAAAGCAGCACACCCAACGCACTCCTGTCATAATCACTCACTATCCAGCTAACCCACCTCTACGTCAATGGCTACAGGGACTTCACCCCCTTCTACATGTAACCCAGGTCTCAGGTCAGTACAACTTTGAGTTAATCTGACAATAAATTGGTTTCAGTCAGTCAGTAACCCAGGTTCCTAACGCACAGATCCAGACCACAAATAACCAAAACTCTTGACTGTATGATTACTCCTCCAATTTTTATTAATACCGTAAACAGACCAAATTCCAAATAACAATACTAACTCTAAACATGAACTGTTTCAACTTTCAGATAGCAAGTGACAAGAACTTTTTGGGTTGTGACAGAGAGAAGAAAAAAAGGAGAGGGAAACTCAAAGGGGGCACTGCAAAAGAATACAAAACATAAAAATCTGTACAGGACTGTGTGCAAAAAAACAACAATAATAACAATGACCAAACCAAAAGCCATCAAAGACCTTCAGCAACATCTCAACTAGGAAACGCACAATGAGGGACAATGCGTCACTAATAAAGTAGTTGTGATCTTATCAAGTTCAAATCCGCTTGACCTGGTTATGGTAATGCCAAACACACTTTGATCCGATCCAATGTCAAACTGAATACAGTGAGTTGCATACCAATATACTGAAGCTCTTTGCTATCAGTCGGCCACCTGACCATGGCGGCAAATTTGCTTACATCCTTTATCAGTCATCCAACGAACCAGTAGGCAGCAAGCCAGATCAATCATTCTTCTCCCAGGTTTCCAACAGATGTCCCCCATAAAACCAGTTTCATACTACCATAGCCATTTTGATTAAAATCAGTCTCAAAATTGACATTAATAAGATAATTTCAAGGATAACAGTAATCCTTAAAAACAAGTAATTTTTTTTCTTTTCAACTGAGAAGAAAAAAAATGAAAAGACATCCTCTTAAATTTAAGGAAAACTTCTAGGTCCAAACTTAACACATGTGCCATGATTAAAACACAAAAGAGCCATGTACCAAACTTAACACATGTGCCATGATTAAAACACAAAGAACCATGTGATGTAGACATTTCCTCCACTAAACCATGTGATGTGACAAACACTATTTTACTGCAAGGAACAAATAGGTAAGATACATTTGGGACCATGTGGCCAAGATTCCATTCTTACAAAATTATATCTAGGACAATGTTGTGCTATTAACATTTTCTGCAAAGGACAAGGGAAAATGAGATTTATTTAGGACCATGTAGTCTAAAACACAATCTCAATGAGAATTATCTAGGGTCATGTGGCCTAAAACACAATCTCTCAAAACTTTTCCTGAAACAATGTGGTTTGAACCACATTCTAAAGCAACAGTGAATAATAATAAGCTGAACTCACCTTCAAATAATACAGTTAGGTTTAAATTTAATTCAACATGAGGGCCTAAAATTCTAACAACTGAAGGTAAAACAGCTAAAGTCAAGTGGAATTCTTATAAGGAAAATCCACCAAAAATCAATGCCATCCAGCTGACAGCATAGAAAATATATTGCAATTCTAAGGAAAAGAATCAGTTGGTATCTTCTAGAAGCATAGTTTCAATACTTAGAGTAACTAACCTGGATTAGCACCCCAAAGCTACACAGAGCGTTCCCACAACCTGTCTGGCTGGCTCAACACATTTGCAGGAAGAGACCAGACAACAGGAAGTGGCCAAACAGGAAAAAAAAGTGTCTTAATACCAAAATCATCAGCCAAACAACCAGACATATAAAACAAACAATACTAGGGGAAGCAGTAAATGTTTTCACCTCAAAATAATACAATCACTGCTAGTGAAAGTTTTTTTCAAAACATACTAAAATGGCTTAAAACCTCAGTAACCTGTGAATTCTGACAGGTTACATACAATCCAGTCCTAGACTTCAAAAGGCCACTCCAGTCCCACCCATTTTGAGAGAAAGAAACAGCAAGTCCGTAAGAAAATTTTCTCATGCCCTCAGCTGACCTGTACTGCAAGCCCTTCCCACGTCCACTCCTATCTTAATTTCAGCTCTTTCACCCACACCACTGTCAGTTGGACTTTTCACCACCCGGGTGCTTTCTGTGTGGTAGAAAATGTGTGATCTGCCAAGAACACCTAGTAAAACCACCAACTTCAAAAGCACAGTGACAGGAGAATCATTCACCATCCGACACCACATGAACTGTTAACTAACTAGCAACATCATCTATTTACTGTTTTACAGCAAATGCCCCAATCTTTCTGGTTCAACAAATTACGTACTGTTTACCCAGAGGGCTTCAACATGGTCACCTAGACTCCTCCCCTTACTCTCCCTTCTCCCCTACCCCCCTTCAAGCGATACCCCCACCCTTCGCCCCCCCCCCCCCCCCCCCCCCCCATCTTCAGTATCTACCCTCACTGCCACACCCTTCATTCAAGCCTTTTTTCAGACCTTCCCCTCCCAGGCTTTTGACCTTCTTCCTCCCTACCAGGTCCTCTGGTGACTACTCTTGCTGGTCTCCCTCCTATTTTCTCCCCCCCCCCCCCCCCCCTCCCCCCTCCCCCCCCCCCCCCCCCCCCCCCCCCCCCCCCCCCCCCCCCCCCCCCCCCCCCCCCCCCCCCTTTTTTTTTTCCATTACGGTTACTATCTTCTTCTCCCCCCTTCCCCTCCCCCCCTTTTTTTTTTTTCGCATGCGGGCTTACGTGCACTCTCGCGCTCTCACGCACATGCACGTGTGCGCGAGCTAGTGCGCGCACACTTACTAAATTTTTCCCCCCTCCCCCCCCCCTTATTTATAATAATTTCGTTCCTGCCCCCAGTCCTTCCCTTACCTACAAGTTTATACCCTCTCCCCCTCCCCCTCTTCCCACTCTGCTCCACCTTTTCGGGAGTAGGCATGTGTGTGGTCAGCCTGCTTTAAAATGGTGCTCTAGGTGTGATTTACTCTGCAAATATGTTACCTTACTTACTTATGCACATACTTTCATATTTGCGGGAGCTATACATAGGTGAGGTGGCTTTGTTTGAAACGTTCATAGACAATTGAATCTGCGACATGTTACTGAAAACGGTATTTCCCTCTCTCTTCCCTCCCTCCCTCCCTCGCTCTCCTGAGGAAAAGAGCCTTGCGTTATAAAGCGATGATGATTAGAACAGTGTTTTTGCGGAATCGAGCAAGCGGTGTTTTTCTGGGGTTTGCTCTGTCTTACCTGTTTTGGGGAAGTTTGCTGCTGATCCGAGCTGGTGATGTCGAGCTGAATCCTGGTCCGCCCCCTTCTGCCACTGACAAGAATCAAAGTAAAGTAAACACACGGCAATCCAGGCTGTGTCTTACCGACGAACTGTCTCTTGCTGATGTGATGGCCAAGTTGGATGCAATGGACAGTTCGATGAACAGGAAGCTGGATGAGGTGAAAGAAGACATGAAACGGGTTAAGGGCAAGGTGGAAGAGTTACAGAGGAGGTGGGTGCAACTGAAAGATCAAATCAGTACTTTGCAAAACGAAAATAAAACATTGAGAGCGGACATTAAAACATTGAAGGAGCGGGTGAAAAATGTAGAGAAACACGCTGACGACTTGGAGGGCAGATCAAGAAGAAAAAATCTCCTTTTCTATGGTATTGACAAACGGCAAAATGAAACAAATCAGGATTTAGAGATGACATTGAAAGAACTGTGTACTGACAAACTTGACTTGGTGAGTGATGTTGAATTTGATCGGGTTCATCGGGTAAGTGGAAAACCCAACTCCCCTGTGATTGCGAGATGTACTTTTTATAAAGACAAAATAAACATTCTCAAAGCAAAGCAGAAACTCAAGGGAAGCAATATTTTTGTCGGTGAAGATTTCTCCAGAGGGGTAAGGGAAATTCGGAAGAAACTGTCAGTGATTATGAAAACTAACTAAGAGAAATGATGGACAGAGAGAGTGGCTATGGTACATGATCATCTGCTTGTGGATGGGAAGAAGTTCTTTCTTTCTGCTGATGGGGAGAGTTTGGTGGGGGAAGCGGATTAGCGGTGCGGCCGCCCCATTCATGAACTGTATCAAACTTTATGTCAGTGTGGTGGTCAGATGGTCAAAGGTAAAAATGATTTGTGTTTGAACCATATTGTGTGTTGTACTCACATGGTCACAGTTAATGATGATTTTTGTTTAAACCCCTGCAATGGTTATGTTCTTGTGTGGAACACACAAGGCTGCACGTAATAGTGATCCTTGTTCGAACCCATGCAATGATGATGTTATTGTGTGCGGTACACACGGGGTCACAGGTGGTAGTGATTCCTGTTTGAACCCATGCAACTGTGATGTTGCTATGTGTGGTGCCCGCAGAGTTACAGGTGATAGCGATTCTTGCCTGAGCCCCTGCAGTTGTGATGTTCTTATGTGTGGAACGCGCAGGATCGCAGGTGATAATGATTCTAGTTTGAGCCCCTGCAATGGTGGTGTTGATGTGTGTTGTGCACATGGGATCACAGGTGATAATGATTCGTGCTCGAGCCCCTGCGATGGTGATGTAATTGTGTGTGGCCCCGTGGGCTCAGGTAAGAACGACGACTCGTGTTCGAATCCTTGTAATGTTGCTTTAACTGTGTGTGGTGCTCGCAAGGTCAGAGGTAAAAATGATTCGTGTTCGAACCCCTGTAGTGGTGATGCTGCAATGCGTGGTACGCACAAAGTCATAGGTTGTAAAGATTTGTGTTCGAACTCCTTTGGAGATTATATTACTAGCTTTAATACTGACATGGTTTCAGATTATAATGATGATCTATTTACAAATCCTTTCAGTGATGTTGTTACAGTGAACGATACGGATATGGTGTCAGGTTATTACGACTGGTGTTCGAACCCCGATTCCGACATTTTTACTGTGTGTGTAATAATACTGATATGGCGGCAGATTATACTGATCGGTGTTCGAACCTCAACGATATTACTGCTACTGAATGGGATGCTGATATTTCAGGTTATGATTTGTATTCAAAGCCATGTAGTGCTCTTGTTACTATGTGTGATACTGACAGTTTTCCAGATGAAAATGAATGGCGTTCGTGTCCCTGCGGCAACATTTCCACTATGCGTGATACTATCATGGGTTTAGATTATAACGATTCGTGCTTCAATTCTAGTAGCAATGTTATTACTATGTGTAATACTGATGTGCATTCAGCTAGTAATGATTGGCCTCTGAACTCTAGTGATCTTGTTGCTGTATGTGACACTAACGTGGTTCCAGTTTATAATGATTCGTCTTTGAACCCCTGCAGTGATGTTGTTTCTGCGTGTGATAATGGCATAGCTTCAGCAAATGATAGTTGGTGTCCGAACTACTTTAGTACTGTCGCTATTGTGTGTGACACTGACATGGTTCCGCGTAATGATGTTTTTTACCATACCAATGGTTTGTGTTTGAATCTCAATGGTAGTGATGAGGTGTGTTCTCGCCAATTGGAGAATGAGTCGCGGGAAGTTTATGGGGGTGGTGCGAGTGGTGTCGAATTAGATCATGTTTATACTGAATTCAGTGAATCATTATTTGGGGCACCGATTTCATCAGATGATAGCGATGATGGAACTTTGTCTGTGAATTCCGTTGACAATTCTGTTTCGAGTAATGATTATTCTGCATATCAAGGAAATCACCAGAAGGGTTTTTTTTTTATTCATGCACTGGAATGTGAATGGTTTGATGTCAAAAATCTTTGATACCGATTTTGTTTCTTTTGTGTCATCTTTTCATTTTGTTTGCTTGGTCGAAACTTTTGTTGATAGTATTGATCCGGATATCTTTACAGGGTATAAGGCTTTTTGTCAACCAGCTAAGAAGTTATCAAATGCTGGGAGGCCTTCGGGTGGTGTCGTTTGTCTCATCAAAAATGAGTTTATGTCTTTTGTGAAACAGATCAAAGTGAGTGTTGGAAACTTTTTGTTGTTCGTCATTAACAAGGACTTGTTTGGCGTGGAAAAGGATGTGTTGTATGCCTGTGCGTACGTACACCCCGAGGGTTCTCGATATTATAACTATCTTGGTGTGGATGGGGATGGAATTGCTTTACTGGAAAACTGTTTATTTGATAATGCCCTTGTAGATAATGATTATTTTGTGCTTCTTTCTGGTGATCTTAATGGTCGTACTTCAAACATTTCGCAGCCCGTATCTGTTGAAAATGATCTTTATTGTCCACATTCGCAAAGAGATTTTGCGAATATTACAAGAAATTCACAAGATTCTGTTTTGAATGGATTTGGTAAGTCTTTGCTAAACATGTGTACTGCGTTAAACTTGTGCATTATGAATGGTATGTGTTATGGCGACCATGAAGGACGCTGCACGTACATTTGTGATTTTGGATGCAGTGTCATAGATTATTTTTTGATATCTAGTGATCTTCTTGCTTATGTGTGTGAAACTTGTGAATTAAAAGTTTTAGACTGTACGGAAACGAATCATATGCCTGTAACATTGTTACTACTTCCTTTCCAAAAAAGAAAAGTATAGAAATTCTGCCTAAAGATAAGAATGTGTTCATCGAAAAATTCGTTTGGAATCCTGATTGTATTCAACAGTTTAATGATGTAGCAAATAGTGAACGTACACATATGATGTTAGACGATGCTATTCAGTCTGTTGATATTGATATCAATGTAGCTCTGGAAAAATTTAATACATGTGTGAAAGAGATGGCTGCGTGCATGAAAAAAAGAGTATGTGTGAGGGGGAGAAAGAGACACCAAGACTGGTATGGTATGATACGGAATGTCGAAATAAAAGGAAAGAGATGCGAAAATTGTTAAAGAAATTGCGTCGTTCTTTAAAAGTAAAGACATCACGTCGTTCTCAGCAAGAAAGCAATAGATATGCTTTCTGTCTGGCCAGAAGGGAATATAAGAATCTATTATTCTTTAAAGAAGAAAATGCATAATCGTATAGTGATTGAAAAATTGATAATCTCTATAAACAGTCAAAAAGATTTCTGGGAAACTATCCATCAAATTAGTCCAAAAAAGAAAAATGTTAAAACCAGATTACGGTAGATGATTGGTTTAAACATTTAAAACGTTGCTGGAAAAAGTTGATGTTGCTCATCCGGAAAATGAGGAATTAGATAATGGTTTAGACGATGATGATGATGATTCCTTTAATAATAGACCAATTTCTGAAGATGAAGTTGTTCTTGCATTAAGAAAACTTAAACCCAAAAAAGCTGCGGGACCCGACGGTATTATTAGCGAAATATTAAAAAGTGCGAGTGCAATGGTTGTCCTTTCTTTGTGAAATTTTTCAATGTCTTTTTTAAGAAAGTTTCTACCCGGATGGTTGGACTGAATCGATTATTTTGCCCCTTTATAAGAAAGGAAATGCCAATAATCCGGGAAATTATCGTGGTATAAGTTTGTGTGATACAAGTAGTAAAGTATATGGTATAATTATTAACCGTCGCTTACAGGACTGGGTAACAGAAAATAATATTACTGGAGAATATCAGGCTGGGTTTAAAGCTGGTTACTCTACTATTGACCATTTATTTACACTGCTGGCATGCGTTCAAAAACAATTTTGTAATAATCGAAAACTTTATGTTGCCTTTATCGATTTTGAGAAATGTTTTGATACTATTAATAGAAACTTACTATGGCCTGTTTTGCTGAAAAATGGAATCAGAGGAAAACTTTTTCGTTGTATTAAAA
>JADBJO010005831.1:0-72500 GCA_016801955.1 Conus betulinus
TGCACCTCTTCATTCAGGCCCTCAAAATTGGATGCGCGTCATCGTCCACCCTTGCTGAACGCCACAGAAAAGAAGTGTAGACTGCCACTGCCGGCACTGCAACAGGACGAGACAATGTATCAGGAATGAGATTGCTGGAATGAGCAGCGTGGGAATACCATCGAGAGAGGATAATACATAAAAAAAGTGGAAATGGAAACAAGCACAAAAGACAGAGAGAAGAGGGGACAAGACAGGAAAATGCGGAAACAGATGAGGAATTACGGTGGTACATCATACACAAACGGCGGCAAGTCATGGTTTGAAATCGGAAATGTAACTGTAACTTAAAATTATGAATATGGCTCGAAAACGTAAAGAGTCAAAACGGAATGCGGAAAGAAACTGAACAGCAAGTTGTCTGGGTACATGGAATGGTTTTAGTCCGAAGGAGACCAACACGTCACACGAGACTGGAAACTGCCAACGGTTTCTGATTTAGAAGGTTGCACAGGAGAGATCGATCGATGCACTCTCATAGATTTTCTTTGCTTATGTACAGAGTGTGACCGCACTGCCAGTCACTTGGGACTGTACATGTAAATCGTCAGAGGCAGAATATCGCTTGGGGCCACATTGCACTTAAAACGTCTTTTTCACAGTACTTGTTCACGAGAGCGATTTTTGCTCAAAGGTTAGATATACCTTTGTTCAATCTAGACATCTATGCAAAGGGAAACTGGAGCGAGAGAAAAAATGGAGAAAGAGAGAGAGAGAGAGAGAGAGAGAGAGAGAGAGAGGGTGGAGGGTGGGAGACTGAAAGACAGAGAGATGGACTTAAACGAATAGAGATTGTGAAAAGATATGCCCGTAAATCATCAGTGTGTGTGTGTGTGTGTGTGTGTGTGTGTGTGTGTGTGTGTGTGAGGATGGGGCATCATAGTGGGCCGACGACAGAACGGGACAGCAACATTGCGGGTTGGTTATATGGCGAGCGAGAGCGAGAGAGAGAGAGAGAGAGAGAGAGAGAGAGAGAGAGAGAGAGAGAGAGAGAGAGAGAGAGAGAGAGAGAGAGAGAGAGAGAGAGAGAGAGAGAGAGAGTGGAGAGAGAGCGAGAGAGAGAGAGAGAGAGAGAGAGAGGAGCGAGGGAGGAGAGCAGGGAGGCGACAAGGGGGGTTGACAGGGGGGGGGGGGGGGGGGGGGGGGGGGGGGGGGGGGGGGCAACATTACGGGTTGGTGCCCTGGCATGATGGTGACTAAACGGGACGGTGGGCACCTTTCAAACTGTCCTAAACGGTCAGTAGTTCTCTCCCCTTCCGATCAAAATTCATACCTGGAGAGAGAAAATCATACCCTGGAGAGAGAGAGAGAGAGAGAGAGAGGGGGGGGGGGGGGGGGGGGTATGTGGTATCATTCCGTTAGTTTTCGTTTATCGAACGTTGGATTTCTAAATTAGCAAAACGTGTAGGGAAAAGAATGAATTTGAATGAAGTTGGGGTACGTGGGGATGAGGGTGTTTGGTGTGTATCGGATTGAGATTACCTTTCTAACCCCTCTTCTGGTCCGCTTGACATTTCATTCTGACACTTGGAGAGTTTCCGTGTGTGTGCGCGCTTTCTTCTTTTCCAGATTAAAGTAAACTTATAACAATCACTTAAAATAATCAATGCTTACCATTTTCAGGCATCAAATGAGGGAAGAGAAAGGATATTCCGCAAGCCCGAGTTTATGGCTATATCCTGGTGCACCTCCGAAAAAAAAAAACAAGACATTTTCACTGAGACGGGAAAGTAATGCTTTCAGAATTCAAGCTTCTGTCCTTCAACAGATAAACTGTGTGTAGAACTTCTGTGACAGGGATACATACGGATATGGCCTTTGATAGAAATCAGGTTCGAATCAGTATACACGGTCAACTGACCAGGTCCACCACAAAATCAGGTTACATTCAATATTAGCGAAGGGCCATTAGATTCTGGACTAAACTGCTGGTACCAAACTATCAAGATAAACCGTTTGGCATTGGTAGCTGATGCTCAGTTTCAGTATCGAGGTTTCAGACATCTACATCTAAATTTGAAGAAAAAAAAAAAAAAGAAAATATCAGTCTGACACTTCCACCGATTAGATTTACAGCAGTGAGAGAGAGCAAGAGTGGGGGTGGGTGGGGGTGGACGGAGGAAGTGCAGCGCCAAGGGGCATGGGGGAACTGGAGAGGGAGGAGAGTTGGGAAGGAAAGAAGTAGGCTACCTTTCTCATCTCTCTCCTATCTCGCACGATTAAGCTAAGGTGCGGGGGAGGGGGTGCTGGCAGAATTAGTGTGTTTGGAAGGGTTGGCTGTGGAGACCGGGAAGTCGAGACGGTGGGGAGGTTGAATTTACCATAATTTAAATCAAGAGAAAACGTAGAAAATGTGAGGTGAGGGGGGGGGTGGAGGAAGGATGTGGGAACGAGCAAGAGTGAATTGAACGGAATGGGCTGGGGCCGATATGAGAAGGAGGATACCCCACCCCCCCCCCCCCCCCCCTTACCTCTCTCCTGGTTCGTAGGATACTAGGATTTTTAAGAAAAAGTTTATTCATGTTTGTGAATATACACCTAAAAAAACAGAGATACAAAACTCCTCCTCATTTTATTATCAAAATTTGAACATTCTTACTGCTGTATGGAGAGGTGTGTGCAGGAAAGGAAAAAAAGTGTGTGTGTGTGTGGGGGGGGGGGGGGGGGGGGGGGGGAAGGGAAATTCTACCAGCCTGAGCTGACCAGAGCTTAGACTCAAACGCACAAGTCTTAAGCATTTGATCCGGTTTTCTTGGATTCCTGGAAGTCACATTCGCACATTAGTTACGGGTCACCCTCTTTCTTTTCTTTTTTCTTCTTTCTTTCCCACAAAGGTTACTGGCCCCTTACCTTCGACACTAACTCGCATCCGAATATTTCTTTCCGTCATGTTCATCTTTTCTTCGAAAATCAGGCTGAATTTGCTGAATTTGATCACAGACATTTTCTTTCCCCCCCCCCCCCCCCCCCCCCCCCCCCCCCCCCCCCCCCCCCCCCCCCCCCTTCCGCACCAACGCTTCTTTCCGTCTAACATCTTTTAACAGTTGGGACGCCAGAAAACTTGTACATGACAAAGAGCGTGTTCAGTGGCATTAAACAAACAGCCTCAAATACTTGTAGTAAATATAAGCCCTTCTTTACGAGAAGGAGGGGTGTACAAAAGGATATGCCCCTGATTTAGAAACACGCTGAAATGTCTAATAAACGGACAAGTCGGAATTTTTCAACAACTTCGACTTTTTATTTCACGAGGGGGGGAAGTTCTCTTTCAAAGAACAGTTATGAAAGTGGTTTGAAAAAGGGGGTTGGGCTGGCTAAAACTTAGGTTTAGAAAAAAAAAAAAAAAGAACAGGTGGATTATTATGTATTGTCTACCTCAAAAAGCACAAAAAAAAAAATCGTTCACTCACTCACCGTTCCAGTCCTCGCCAGCATGCCTTGCAAAATGGTGCCCTCCAGTGACTTGAACTGAACAGATTTTGTCGTGAGTTCAGAAAAGCAAACGCTGATTGGACGACTGAAAATCACACGACACGACAACCACCCAGAAGCACTTATTTCACGTGCGTCTCATGACCCTAACTTTAAAGCCTGCACTTGACCAGTCCACTGATTCTTCTTCACACACACACACACACACACACACACACACACACACACACACACACACACACACACACACACACACACATACACACACACACACACATATATATATATATATATATATATATATATATATATATATATATATATTGACGCACACAAAATGCACGGGCGTGAGCGCCCCCCCCCCCCCCCCCCCCCCCCCCCCCCCCCCCCCACACACACACACACACGCGCACGCACGCACGCATACACGCACGCACGCACACTCAGTTTCAGTTTCAGTTTCATCACGGAGGCGTCACTGCGTGCGGACTAGTCCATACACGCACACACACCACATCCGCTAGTTTTGAGACCACACTACGCATGATTTTAAGCTGATGGATAAATGAATTAGCAATAAAGATGAGACAATTAAAGAAGAGGGTCTCGTGGCTACGACTTAGTAGATGTCTGACCTACGCAATAGCCCAATGCGCTGGTCAGACCTTATGTGTCTACCTAACATTGGTTATCTTTTTCACACACACACACACACACACACACACACACACACACACACACACACACACACACACACACACACACACACACACACACACACACACACACACACACACACACACACACACACACACACACACACACACACACACACACACACACAGAGTTTAAACACACTGATACTCTTGCAGAAACACACACACACACACACACACACACACACACACACACACACACACACACACACACACACACACACACACACACACACACACACACACACACACACACACACACACACACACACACACACACACACACACACACACACACACACACACACACACACACACGCGCGCACACACGCGCGCGCGTCGCGTGCGTACACACACACACACACACACACACACACACACACACACGCGCGCGCGCGCGCGCGCGCGCGCGCACAGGTACACACGCATATGGACACACACATGCGCACGCACATAAACGCACACAAACACGCACGAGCACGCGCGCAAACATACACACATACACACACACACTCATACACACATACGTACTGTCTCTCTCTCTCTCTCTCTCTCTCTCTCTCTCTCTCTCTCTCTCTCTCTCTCTCTCTCTCTCTTCTTCTTCTTCTTCTTCTTCTTCTTCTTCTCTCTCTGTATGAATCGTCCGCCGCTAACACGTGCGTGCGCACTCTGTGTGTGTGTGTGTGTGTGTGTGTGTGTGTGTGTGTGTGTGTGTGTGTGTGTGTGTGTGTGTGTGTGTGTGTGTGTGTGTGTGTGTGTGTGTGTGTGTGTGTGTGTGTGTGTGTGTGTGTGTGTGTGTGTGTGTGTGTGTGTGTGTGTGTGTGTGTGTGTGTGTGTGTGTGTGTGTGTGTGTGTGTGTGTGTGTGTGTGTGTGTGTGTGTGTGTGTGTGTGTGTGTGTGTGTGTGTGTGTGTGTGTGTGTGTGTGTGTGTGTGTGTGTGTGTGTGTGTACGTGCTGCTTTCCGAAGCGATGATACATTCATATATTTTTTGACTCCGTATTGTTTTTAGGGGTTAAAAAAAAATTAACCTTGAACAGATCACAAAGCTGCTTGAGATTGCCGGCTATACTTTGTGTCTATTTTAGTGTACGCTCTCTCTCTCTCTCTGTCTCTCTCTCTCTCGATGATGTGTTAAGATTATTTATCCTACTATGAGCAGATGACATCGGTTTGGTTTTAGAAACGGGGTCATCTCGATGTTGACCAAGTGTCCTTGTGACCAAGTGTCGTTGTGACCGCGTGTCGTTGTGACCAAGTGTCGTTGTGACCACAACATGTCGTAATGACCAAATCAAAAGGACAAGATCACAGCGACATTTGGTCACAAGGGCACGTGGTCACAACGGCACTTGGTTCGAAATAAGAGCGAAGAACGAACCACTACGCCACCAAACGATGGAGTAAACAAGGTATAAAACAAACACAAATGCATTTTGTCATGTGTGGTCCTCTTCAGGCAGGACAAATAACATGATAACATGAAAAAAAAAAAAAAAAAAAAAAAAAAAAAAAAAAAAAAACAAGGACGAGTAGATAGTCTTTTATCTCTTCGAATTTGGTGGAAAAGATTGTTTCCATTCTTCAGCCTTTTCGCACCCATTTCGAAGAGATAGGCGACTCTGTTCGTCTTCGTTTTTATTGTCTTGAGAGTTATTTGTCTTACTTAAAGAAACAAAATAGGCCGAAATGGTTCGTGTTTGTTTTCTAACGTGTCCACTCTCTCGTTTGGCGGCGCAATTATTCGTTTTTGCTCTTTGATCAATGACAGAAAGAGTTTAGTTGTTGATGTGTCTGATACTTTTTACGGTGCAGATGAAGTTTGTCGGTGACTTACAGCCATGGAAATTGTTATACAACATCAATGTATGGCCATTTGATGTCAGCCCACTTGGCTTTCTTTTTAGATTTAGTTTGCTGGGAATTTCATCTTAGTTATGTATATAAATAAATCATATATATTTGATTCTTGGTAGCGATGCTCAGTGGTCTAAGGGTTAAAGGAGTTTGGTTTGATGGCCTGCGCTGGCCTATAACAAGACAATGAATCAGACCATGAACACTACCATACAAAAATAAGTTTCCAGATGTTGAAACTGTGGTAAAGGGACCCAGTGACATTGCGAACAAAGTGAAGGACCTGATGGCAGAGGCACGTATAATCCTTAAAAAAAACGGGAACTGTGAAAGAAAAAATAATGGCAAAGGTTGAAGATCTGGAAAGCATGACCAATAACATTCAAAGAGGTACAAGAAATAAAGAAAACACATTTTATGACATAGCTGACATAGCTAAACTACTGAACAGTTTGAGGGCAAATTGCAGGATCTCATGACTGATAAGTTAGAATCAGCAAAATAATGACAGGTTGACCATGCCCAATGTCTAAATGTGCAGCCTGATTCCCCCGTCATAGCTCGATGTTATTTCTCCAAAGTTAACTTAGTTCAGAGGCCAACAAAGATGATATGACCCAGACTTTCACTATCAAAGACTTTTTCTGGACACCGGCCGAAAGCTCATCTCGTTTTTTTAGAAAGTTTAGGGATGAGAAAAGGAGGCCGCACTGGTTTTCAAATAATTTTTCATAGATGGTCAGATATTTGTCCTTGATGACAATGCAGATTTAAGAGAACCAGGATAAGAAACAAGCAGGCCCTATACTGTCTGTAACATTTGTCCTGGTGGTTGTGATAAAGAAAAAACCAACTAGTAGCGCACCGGTTTAAGCTTTGACTGTTACTTCGTCCAATGGGTCTGGTGATGACTGGCACAAAACCCTAAGAACGCTTGTCACGTGCAAAAGGTTACGATGGCAAGTGCAAACCTGCCGCTCTCCTTCCTGTTGCAGAATGTTAGCGGTCTTCTACCTTAACTTGCTGACTAAGCTTTTGTTTCACTTGTGTGCAGTTTTAATTTTGTGTGTCTTGTGAAAACGTTCTTGGTAAATTTGATTCTGACAAACTTAATGGACTGAGAGTATTTTGAAAATCTGTGATTGAACTATACATGGAAGGCATTCCGGCACTTAATTTGGCTGGTTAGAAATGTATCCGTTCCTTCATGAAATATGCTGAAATCAATTAATGTGTTTTCTTTTTGTGTGTATTTGAAATTGATAAAATGTTTTTTTTAGACGGACATTGCAGTTTAAGTGTGTTTCTATCTTCCACCAGAAGGTTCCCCACTTTACTGTCAGTTCGACCTTTGCAATGGAATGAGCATGCTTGAAGAATGGTAAATTGACAACACTTAAGAATTAAAGAATCATTTTATGCACAATGATTTGAACAATAGAATATCAAATATTTCACGAGATCGTTATGGTTCTGAATTGCCTAATTCTCAAAATAAAGGTTATTCATCTTTTTTCAAAAGGATCTTTTCCAGCACTGCCAATTACAATTTCTACAGACAACTTCTTCCGAAATCAAGCAAATCATACGATTCGTGTATTCAGAGCTATATGTGAAAAGAGCGATAAGAATTTGATGACAGATAACTGGTATGATCAAATTGAGAGTATAAAGAGCGCTAGTTGTCGTTCAACAGACGTTGAAGATCATTGTACATTTCGATCATGAAGTGTGTTTATAAACAACTATTGAAGCAAAAGCGAAAGGTTAAATGAAGTGTTGACTGACAAACTTGTAACTTTTATAAAGGATCAAGGACAAATACAGGAATCCATTGATAAAATTTCCTGCAAGAGAAAACAACCGAGTAAATTTTTCAATTTACACACCTTAATTTTACACAGCAGTCAGGCCCCATCTTGAGTATGGCTCAACAGCTGGTCAACAGCAGCGAAGACCCACCAGCAATCCCCTGATAGGGTCCAAAATCAAGCCCTCAGGATCATCACCGGGTCCATGCGATCCACACCAATCAAAGCCATGGAGGAGGTTACTAGCCCTGCCATACAGCCCCTCCACCAGAGGAGAGACGCAAAGACCATGGTTCAGGCAGAGAAATTCAAGTGCCTGCCTCAACATCCGATGAACAAGAGGATGCAGAACCTGACCAAGAATCGTCTCAAACGCAGTAGCTTCATCCATGAAAGCAAGAGTCTTGCCAGGGAGCATCAAGATGGCTTGCCACCTGCCAACCCACTGGACCCCCTCTGATCTGCCACAGCCCTGGAATGAAGATTTCACAAATCTTCACATCTCCACAACAGTTCCACAGGTTGCCTCAGGAGACTCTCAGGATGACATCGTCAAACGCACTCTCACACTTGCCATGATTGCTGAGAAGTACCCCGAAGAATCCTGGATACATGCGTACACCGACGGCGGCTCAGCAACCAACAGTGTCTGATGGAGGAGCGGGCGTATTTATCAAGTCACCTGAGGGACACACCACCACAGCAGGGATACCAACTGGGAAACACTGCTCCAATTATGCTGCAGAAGTTCAGGCCCCCATGCAGGCAGCCTCCATGATTCATGAATCACAGAGCGACTGCACCCAAGTTGTCTTCCTCTCTGACGCGCTGTCCGTCCTGGAAGCCCTTGCAGGAGACAAACTTCCTCGTCTAATGGAGAAACTCCAGGAACTCGCCAAAAGTAGACGAGTAGTCCTGCAATGGGTACCTGCCCCACTGCGGAGTCCAAGGGAACGAGGCAGCCGATCAGCTCGCCAAAACCGGAGCCAGAGGAAGACAACCAGACAACAGCGTCAGCTTCGCAGAGAAGAAGACCCTTGTGAAGGCTCTGATGCGACCCACAACCCACAAGGGATGCCCTTCCATCTTCTGGAGAGACAGGAGCAGGTGGTCATTATGAGACTCAGAACTGGCCACTGCCGACTCAATGGCCACCTGCATAGGAAGCTGAAGCTGGCGCCTTCCCCCCTTCTGCTCCTGTGGTCTTGAAGACCAAACACCAGAACACGTCCTACAGACGTGTCCCCTTCTCAAGGGACTGAGAGAAACCGTGTTGTCCAACGCCGACTCCGCTGCACACGAAGCTCCACGGCTGCCGACAAGACCTGGAGAAAACGGCTACATTTATCAACGAGGCTGGGCTGACGCTGTGAGGCGAACGAGAAGAAGAAGAAGAAGAAGAACTTCGACAATATTGGTCGGAGTGATGAATTGTCTGATGATGTAAGCAACTGTCGCGTAAATGGTTTAGTTTCCAATGAAGAGATGTTATTATCACAGAGAAAACTTAAGAAAGGGAACCGGACAGACAGAATGACTGGTGAATTGTCGATAATGTAAAAGATTAGGTAGTTGAAATTTTCTTAACGTTCTGTCACACTCTCTTTTTGACAGTGGTGAATTGTCTTCGAGCTGGAAAGAATCAGTTATTGTACTCTTGTTTAAAAAAAAAAGTGGCGCAATTTATACTAACAAATATAGTCGTACACACACTTATCATCCAATGCCATATCAGTATTGACAGACTGCCTGCTGGCCAAATTTTAATGTGAACCGGTGCGTGCATGGTCAAAAGCAGGTTTTCGGGTTCCTTATGTTCGCGTGTTACTGTTTTTTTTTCCCTCTGACATATTTGTGGGGATTCACTGTAATGAATATTTCGTGATAAATGGAGAAGCGAATGGCCCCCCGTCAACGTTCTGTAAACTGCGTTTAGCCGGCCTACATCTAAAAGTCACTTGTTATTTCCGTATATTTAGGGAGCTTCTTCCAAACGGATTGCTGGGTTGTCTTCCCAGATTCTCGATATATGGAGATGCATCAGAGTCTCTCTCTCTCTCTCTCTCTCTCTCTCTCTCTCTCTCTCTCTCTCTCTGTGTGTGTGTGTGTGTGTGTGTGTGTGTGTGTGTGTGTGTGAATCTATTACAGTGCGCGTGTTTGCAGTTGCACGCTGGAGCTAAAGTGTGTGTATGTGTGCGTGCGTGCCTGCGTGCGTGCGTACACCACACACACACACACACACACACACACACACACACACACACACACACACACATACACACACACACACACACACACACACCACACACACACACGCGCGCGTGCGTGTGTGTGCGCGCGTGCGTGCGTGTGTGTGTGTGTGTGTGTGTGTGTGTGTGTGTGTGTGTGTGTGTGTGTGTGTGTGAGTGTATGTGTGTGTTGTGTGTGTGTGTGTGTGTGTGTGTGTGTGTGTGTGTGTGTGTAGGGAAGAGAGAGCGTGTGTGCTTGCATGCATGCGTGCATGCGTGTGTGCGTGTGCGTTCTTTATATGCGTTGTGTATGGAGAGAGAGAGAGAGAGAGAGAGAGAGAGAGAGAGAGAGAGAACACAATTGAACACAATTGGAGAGAGAGAGAGAGAGAGAGAGAGAGAGAGAGAGAGAGAGAGAGAGAGAGAGAGAGAGTGTGTGTGTGTGTGTGGTAGTCCCTAAATAAAGGTTACTGGCTGTTTATACATTTCTCCAGTTATTGTTGCACTATCAATGTGTTTAGGTACATAGTATATGGGCAAGCTTGGAACATCTTGTTGTTGTTGTCGTTGTTATGTCTCCTCTCGTTCTTCTTCTGTGATTTGGGTTGTCATTTCGGCTATGCGAGTCAATATCAAACATAGCATTCGTTTTGAATTATGGGCGTATATTTATTTCATCTTCGGAGCAAAAGTTAACAATATTCCTGTTCTTTACTTACTCTTCACAGTTCTGGATCTGGATCTGGATTGGTACGTCGCTAACATCCATTTCCTGGCATAGGCGCGACGGTGGGGTGTGCGCAGCGTGATGGGTATTATCGGCTTCTGGCTTTTGCCAGAGCCGACTTGAAGCTGTCGACTGACTTTTGGTGTACGATGTTATCGTCGAGGTGGTTCCACTCAGTTACTGTCTTTGGGAAGTATGAGTTTCGGTACTGATCGGTGTGTGTTTCAGGAACGCAGTAGCACCTATCATTGTTTCGTAGTTCTCCACTGGGTTTTGTGATTGGTACGTACTGTGGTTCTGGTGGAGCGGATGCGTCGTCCTGGTTTCTGAGGTGTAATGAAGTCACTCAGGGTGATCGCTGGCACCAGACCCTCAACCACCCTGTAAAAGAATCCTAGACGTACTTGGAGCCGCCGTTCTTGGAGGCAGTTTTCCTGCCATCTAGGTTTTCCTTTCATACCAATGGAATTGAAGTTTCCTCTATTTGTTACTGTTCGTTTGTATGTTTGTTTCAACATATTTATGGCTGTGCCAGTCCTCAATAAGTGGTTATTTGTGTGTTTTGTTTTCATTTCTCCAGTTTGTTGTTGCAGGGTAGTTGTGTCAGGTAAATGGTATATGGGCCAGCTTAAAGCATTTTTTTTTGACAATGTCTCCTTGTTTTGTTCTGTATGTTATGTGTTGTTCTTTCTGCTAGGTGGCTCCGTGCCGTAAGCAGTGTTCGTTTGGAGTTATAGGCCATACCATTATTTCATCGTCAGAGCAATATTTATTCTATTTGTCCGTTATTGGCCCCGTTCAGTTTTTTTTTTTTCAGTTCTGTTCAGTTCAGTTCAGTTGTTTCACTGGGTCTGCTGTTCAGACATTTGTAAGTGGCCTTGAGATCGATAGGCTTTTCAAGCTGGTTTGAAGTGAAAAGCGATAGAAAAGGGGCGGAAAGAAACCGAGAGCTGTTTTACTCGTTCGGTTTCACTGTAACCTATACATAAATTTCTCCCTCCATCCCACCTCAACGTCTTCCTCCCCATCACCCACTTACCCTCCCCCCCTACCCCCACCCCCGGTGAATGGAATCCAGTTTCGTTCTTTCTCTTTCTGTGTTTTATCGATCATTTTTGTCTCTGTTCTCAAACCGTTTTCGGTAAACATAACGCCATAGACTAAACAAATCAGCGCGACAAAATCAGTAGCAGTAATAACAGCACGAACAACCAGAACAAAAATAACAATGAAACAGAAAATATAAAAAGAGGGGGGCGGTGGGGGGTGGGGTGGTGGTAGTGGATAGAGATTCTACTGAGCGCAGTCAATCAATGCATGTAGAGTCTGTTCATAATTTTATATTTGCTTTTATTTGTTACTTTTATCAGTTAGTTACTATATTTTCTTGATTTATTACATTCATTTGCTTTCTCTCTCTCTCTCTCTCTCTCTCTCTCTCTCTCTCTCTCTCTCTCTCTCTCTCTCTCTCTCTCTGTGGTTGAGTGTTTTGACGGTGGATTTGACAGGATGCAATTTTTGGAGCCCTGTGAAAAATCATATTATTTATGTTTGTTTCTGTTACCTTTCTTCACTTGTATTCTTTGACCCTAGTCGATGAAATATCGCGCCACCCTCTTTGTTGAATTCCTTTGTATCCATTTAAACAGTTCATTTGACTGCAAGTGACTAATCAAACGTACACGGCGAAACGCCGATGTTATGGTGAGCTCGATACTGGTTGTTTGGTGACCTTTCGCGTTGGTATGGTAATCCCGAAAGTCACCCCGAGCATCCTTAAACAGATCATGCTTGGAAAAAAGATGTAACAGAAATATGAAGGAAGAGCGTTAATAACTCATTCAGCTAGAAAGTGCCACGCAATAGCAAATAATCCCTTTAATTAATATGGCTGATGCTGCAGAGATTCGTTGTTCACTAAACAGCACACTGCATTTCTCCACAGGTAAGGTAGGGTAAGGTAATGTTGCTAATAGCCCAGCCGACCGACCGCATAGGGCCATGTCACCGCGTTGTAGTAAACTCACAGGTCTTTACTAAACAAACGCACACAAAAAAAAAAACCCTCATCCACACAACTCTCTTTAAACGCCACGTCCAAAAAAACACACCAAAAATGTTGTTAAAAATCTTTCCTCCATGAAATATTAGATCGATTGAAAAATGTTAATCTCCTTCAGAAATTCACAGATCACATCAGGTAAGGAATTGTCACCAAAGTACATATTATACATCGATGTCATATATGTTCTTCTTGATAGGTATTACAATTGTTGTCAAATCTGAGTACAATGATGTCTCAGAATGTTGTTGCCAAAGTATGACGGTCTTTGATTTGCACAAGAATAAATCCATGGTCTATACTTCAAAACATAAACAACTGCTGTAAAACTCACTGTATGCTTTGGAATAAATAAAAAGTTGGTAACAGGTACCGAACGTCGTGTTTCGGCGCGTATTAATTTAAAAGAGGTGGCAGTTACGTATATCATTCATGTTTGCAGGCCATTGGCTCGCAATTTGATTTTGCTGAATAAACTCAGATATAGTGTTGGCATAGATACCCTAAAACTTTTTGCAAAGCCCATTTCCTTTCTAAAATCATCTATGTATCTACTGTCTAGGATGGTGTGAGAGTCACATTGAAAGCATTACAATGAAAAGACAGAGTTTAAGCTCCTTCTGCCTTATTGGTCTTCCAAGGCTGACGAAACTGAACATATTACTGCGACAGGGCCAACCTATGATAAATGGGTAATAACGCTTTGTTCTATAAGTATTTGGGCGCCACGTTACCTTGAGGTATTTTTCGTCCAAATGGCAACAAAGCGTTATGATTTGAAAACGTACTCTTTACCTCGTGATTGCATTGATTTGTTAAAATCTAACTGCGCCTTTTTCGATCGTGTGTTTTGGAAATTTCTTCCTGTTTCTGTCAAAGGATACCAGTTAATGCAGTCTCTGGAATTTGCAAAGATAGCACTTTTACTTATGAAAAAAAATCCCTGATTTTGTGAATGATTGTTTTATAAATGACTAGCTTACCTGCGTTGATGTCGCTTGTACCCGCTCCCGCCCCATTCTCCCGCTCTTGTCTCATAAAGCAGCGCAGCAAGTGGTCTTTTAAGCGTCCCAGCAAGGGGTCTTTTAAGCGGTCCAGCAAGCGTCCAAGCAAGTGATCTGGCAGGCGGCCCAGCAAGTGGCTGGCAGGAGGCACAGCAAACCCTGTTTGCTTTGTGCCTATTGTCTACTTCAAAGCGGCTGGATAGACCACATTTTCTTGTATTTCCTTCTGGAGCGTACACAAACAGCTGTTTGCTGTTTCCAACCCGGGAACAGCCGACATAGAGCTGTCCGTGCGAGAAGCATGGCTCCTGAAGGAACAGGCCAACAACCCCCATTGACTGACCTTGAGCCTTGTTGATGGTCATGGCAGAGCACAGGCGCAATGGAAACTGCAGGCGCCTAAACTCGATGGGGTAGGATGTTGGTACCAAGGGGATCCTCGGAATGAAGACATCCTTCCCTCTCGTTCTGCTCCATTGATACGTCATTGTTAGTAATTACGTCATTGGTTTTTTTTTTTTCCAAGACGTCATTTTGTGTGACAACGTCATTCAGCGTGAATCCATGGCTGCAAGGCGCTCCTGTGTTCCTCTTCAGTCTCACTGTGTAAGCTTGCAGCCCGCCTTTGTCTTTCTGCCCAGTTTGTCCCGCTCCCGTCAGTCATCATCCCCCTCCCATTCTCTACCCCGTTCCAGCCCTACTGTCCCTTCGTGCTCCGTGTGTGTGTGTATGACAACTTCATTCAGCGTGAATCCCTGTTGGCGCAAGGGTAGAAATATATACTGACATTCTTCGGACATTTTATTCATGCTTCTTGGAATCTGTTCTAACTTTCTCATTTATGTGTTGGTATGGTGGGTTGACTGTGAAGAGCAGAAATGTGCTTGAGAAAATGGTGAACGTGGGAGGAAAAATCGTTGGTGAGAGAGACAAAAAAAGTCTGAGTGAGTTATACAGGTGCCGTGTTGTTTGTAAAGCGAAGAAGATTACGTGTGACCAGACCCACGTTCTTGCAAATCAGTATGACCTTCTTCAGTCAGGACGAAGATATCGATCGGTTAAATGCAGAAGTGTCAGATTTTAAACAAAGTTTTATTCCCCTGTCCATTGATTTCATGAACCGAGAAGATGTTTAATTGAAATCCAAATTCCTCTATATGAATGTATGTCATGTGTGAGAAAATGGGTAATGTGGCTAAATTATTGTTTATTTGCTGTGAATGTGTGTGTGACCACAAATTAATTTCTCAAATTGAGATAATAAAGTTTTACTTGACTTGATTTGACTAGATTTGACTTGTTTATTTATTTATTTATTTTTAAACTACCCCCTTTTTTGAAAATCGGGCCCCGTCAAGACCTACATACATACATACATACAGACAGACAGACAGACAGACAGACAGAATTGCCTTTTATATGTATAGATACACGTCTCTCTCTCTCTCTCTCTCTCTCTCTCTCTCTCTCTCTCTCTCTCTCTCTCTCTCTCTCTCTCTCTCTCTCTCTCTCTCTTCTTCTTCTTCTTCTTCTTCTTCTTCTTCTTCTTACTAATGTTGCTGACGTTGTTGTTCTTCTTTTTATCATTATTCTTGTTATTATTAGTATTGGTATTATGATTATGATGATAATGATGATGATGATGATGATGATGATCATCATCATCATCATCATTACTATCAGTAGTAGTAGTAGTAGTAGTAGTAGTAGTAGTAGTAGTGTTGTTGTTGTTGTTGTCGTTCTTATTACTGTCGTAACTGTCAGTTAGCTAGTTAGTCAGCTCGCTAGCTAGCTAATGCCTTAGTTTGTTACTCAGTCAGTCAGTCAGTTAGTTAGGTAGTTATTTAGGTAGGTAGGTAGGTAGGTAGTTAATTAATTAGCTTGTGAGCTACTTTGTATGTATGTAAGTGTTCCGATTACGCATTCTATCTTCACGTGTGATTCCATGCGTTGAGTTCGTTTCGGGCCCTGCTTGAATTGTCTTGCGCTGATAGCATGTAACTGTCTGCAGGTGGGTGGGAGGGAGGGGGATAGCGTGTGTGCGTGTGTGCGTGCGTGCATGCGTGTGTACGTGCGCCTGCGTCGGTGAGTGTGTGTGTGTGTGTGTGGGGGGGGGGGGGGGGGGGGGGGGGGGGGGGGGGGGGGGGGGGGGGGGGGGGGGGGGGGGGGTTGAGTAGCGTTGAGTGTTACGTGTTACTATACTGTCTAGACCATGATGATGGGGAGGAGGAGGAGGATGACAATAATGATGATTCTTGTTGTTATTTCTGTTGTTGCTGCTGATATTATCATCACCATCGTCACCATCATCATTATTGTTATATCATCAGCATCAGCATCATTATTATTATCATTATTATTATTATTATTAATATTATTATTATCGTCATAACCATTTAGTATCATTATTGTCAATATTGTTATCATTATCATTATGTTTATATAGTTATTATCATTAGTATCATCATCATTATTATTATCATTAGTTTTTTTTTATTATTACTATTGTTGTTGTTGTTGATGGTGGTATTTTTACCATTCTCGTTATTATTTCCTATGTTGTGGTCTCACGTTGTGTTTGACTAGAATGCTTTAGAATAGTGAGAACATATCAGATGAGTAGATATATTTAAAAAAAATATCTATCCTCATGTGACGCAGCTTTGGACACTTGACTCTCTCTCTCTCTCTCTCTCTCTCTCTCTCTCTCTCTCTCTCTCTCTCTCTCTCTTTATCTGTCTGTCAGTCTGTCTGGCTGGCTGTCTGTCTGGCTGTCTGTCTGTCGGTCTGTCTCTCCATGGTTTTTATTCTGTTCTTTTCTCTCTTCATAAGAACTACCCCCCCCAAAAAAAAAAAAAAAAAAAAAAAAAAAAAAAAAAAAAAAAAAAAAAAAAAAAAAAAAAAAAAAAAAGAAAAAAGAAAAAGGAAAAAAAAAAAGCACCTATACACACAGTTTTCGATAAATAACAGTAAGGACGTACAAAGTTTGTAGCGTGATTTTCCGACTTGTGATGGACAGTTTTCTGAAAGGAAGTAACAGAATATATGTTTATTGAGGGGTTTTGATGACTGTATTATGTTATCAATATATTTGTGTATGGTAGTATGAAATAGGAGAAAGCTGTTTTTTCTCTCTCTCTCTCTCTCTCTCTCTCTCTCTCTCTCTCTCTCTCTCTCTCTCTCTCTCTCTCTCTAAGCTGTTGATGCGCTCTTTGAAATCACTTTGCAATATGCGGTCAGGAAAAACACTGATGAGTCTCCCCGAGAATGACAAGGTTATGCTCACTAACAGCCATGCCTCAAGAGAAAAGACATGTCTTATTTTGCTTCAGAAACGTCTGTTTACCGATATGTGATTTAGAGCATGCTCCTTTCCATTACTAATCTGAATTTCGCTGCATTTGCTGAGCATAATTTATTTGAAAAGCATATAACTACTTTTGTAAGCAACATGCCCCATATGCGTGAGGTCCATCTATTTGTAAAACTCAGGGTACAGAGCAAAACGAAATCCTTCGTGTTAATTGACTAGAGAAACGAACTGAACCGCGCTAACCGTCAAAAAGTAAGTCTGGTCGAGATTCCAACCATTTCAGAAGTTTTGTTTCATTTGATTTCCTTCGCTTTTCTGCAAAGGTGTTCACTGTGTACAGGAAGGGATTCACAGCGGAGTTTAAGGGCAGCGCGAAGATAGCTAAAGCCACGTTCACTTCCTCGGGGATGGAAATACCCGCTGCCGCTAGAAACCCACAGAGTCCTATGGGAAACCAGCACACGAAATCTGTCACAGCTACGGTGATCAGCCGCCGAGCGATTGTAACGTTGTTTGAATAGTTGGCTGTGACTGCTTTCAATGTGTTTTTCTGCACAGACCTGTAGATGAAAACCTGACCAGTAGAGATCATGGCAAACATAAAGAAATTGAAAACGATCAAATACTGAAGGAATAAACTCTTCCTTTGAACTCTGTCGTGGAGGATACTGGTAGCGTATGCAAATCCCTGTCTGACCGTAAAACTCCCAGTGCCTTGTGATTGGGAGTAAGGGCAGAGAAACCAGACACAATCCCGCAAGCCATGTCATGAAACAAGCTGTCGATGCTGATTTAACCTCCAATCGCCAGGTGCTAAATGGAAAGCACAGCACAGCAAAACGGTCCAGCGTTATGAGCCAGATGATCAGAGCTGATACCTCGCTGGACAAAAAGAAATAAATCCAGCCGTTTTGCAGACTGTGCTCCTTTTCCATGCATGATCATTGTAGAAATACTTGCCTCTGAATACTTCGTCAACTGTTCCAATAACTGCTAAATAGATGCCCATGAGGAAATCTGACACCGTGAGGTTAGTGACAAGTATATTAAATGGCACTGAAGATGCTACGTTTTTTACAGACAAGCGTACAGACAGGCAAAAGACATTCCCGATTATTGACATACAGCATGTCAGCCAGAGGAAGACACGGTACGTTCCTGACTGTAGTAAATCTTCGCAAGATGAAATATCGTCTTTAGGAGAGAGGCAGAAGTTGTCATCAAAGTTAGCAGGGAGAATTTCGTAGCAACACAGTCTCCAATTGTATGTAGAGATAAACTGAAGACGATAAAGATCTTTAAAATATTTGAACTGAACGATTTTATAGGACTACCTTCTAAATACAGTTCTTGAAGTTCTGGTGTAAAGTGAAATCCATTAGAGCTGACAGTATGAATGGTAGTAAACGTAAATTTAGCTTCAGTAATTTCAAAAACTTGGAGAGAACTTCAGTGTTAAAGACAGTCAGAGAGGTGAACGACAAATCTATCTGAGTCAGTTTAGTCTGGTAATTTACAGATAACGAATCTATGTTCAGAGAGACAAGCGGATTGTTGGACAAGCGCAGTGTTTCTAAATTTTCTAGACCTACAAAAGAAGTCATGTTGACATGCCAAAATTTGTTCCCAGAGAGGTCTAGAAATCTTAAATTGGGTAGCTTCATATCTGGTATCAACAACAGAGAGCACTGGGCAAGAATCAGATGAACAAGAAAGTCATGGTTTTTAAGGTCAACCAGTGTCAGTCCTGAGCCTGTAGCATTCAAACTACGAATTTGGGGAAAACGTGATGCTGAAAAGGGACGAAAACACAGAAAGGTGTGACCCTGACACAGACAGCCCTGAGGACAGGTCGTGTCACACAGCACCTCGTCATCATGCAGTGGGCAGTGAGGCCACCCATCACACAGGTGGTCACCATGGACACAGATTCCAGAAGCTCTGCAATGGAAGAAACCGGGACACTTCATGTCTTCACATCCCTCCTCATCCTCGTGGTGCAGACAGTCGTACATCCCATTGCATCGTGTATAGGCAGGCAGGCAATCGTTAAACTTACCAGGACAACGGTAATGACTGCTTGGACACGATTCATTGCTCTTCATTGGCGTCGATGTAAACATACTCACACCATCGAAATTAATGAGAGCAGGGGATAGGAAATAAGGCTGTTTGGTCACAAGCAGCCTGTCTTGATAACAATTCATTTCGTCTGATTTGTCTTGACAGTGGAATAACTGATCACACACATTGTCAAAAATCGCACACTGACCATTAAAACAAGTGAACATGAAAACACAGGATGGATATCTACAAAAGAACTCATCACTTCTGTCCTCACAGTCAGGTGTGAAGTCACATACAAGATTATACGATATGATGGTAGTGATCCCATCACATCTAAACAATGTCACTGAAAAGTCTCTTTGATTTGAAAAATTCAAAAGATCTATACGTGTGTGTCAGGTGATTAGAAAAATACACACGGTATGTGGTCCTGACCACACATATTCAACCGCGACCCACATAGAAGAAATCCGTGTGTTACGTGGCCATTTGGACACGTTGTAAGGGAAGGTTGTTTTCTGATTGCGGAAAACTCAGCCAAATCCAGTTCTAAGGCCCGTGTGATTTCCGAGCTCACAGCACTCTCATTTGTCTGAAATTTGCAAATTGCTTTGTAATCACTACCATAAGAATTTTTGTCACATGGAATCATAAATGAGTATCCAACCGAACTGATCACGCAGTTGTCTTTCTCTGCATTTTCATTCTCAGAATAGAAAATTGAGTGAAAAAGGACAGTTCTGTCTTCGCTTATGGTAATCCTTTTATACATATTAGGTAAAAGCGTATTACCGAAGTACAAACCAGACCAAACGTCGTTCCATGTATACACATATGGTTTGGAGTACTTATGAACGATTCCTTGCCAATCATATTCACATATAGGCATCGAAAGTGTACCTCCAATGGACGTACAATAGTCTCTAGGTATCTTATGGCCACGAATTTTACGATTGTCAAATCTATGTAAAGTACCAGCGCGTATGAGTTGATAACAATGGTTGCATAAAGCCAGTAAACCTCGACAATCAGGACTGCTGAAGGGACAGTGTTCTGTTTCGTCCTGTCCATCGTCACAGTCTGTCCTTAAGTTACAGTCTAAATGATGTTGAAAAGAGAAATAAAAGTTCACAGAGCAGTTGAAAAATCCATTGTGCAGTTCTGCAGGCATTTTACTGAGAGGATGAAACGAAAAGAAAAGCTGGAAAGCGACACATTTTTTTGTCTCAACGTCAACACATATTCAATGGACACTGCAGTAGTCGCGTGAACAAATGGACTTTCGTGGAGATCCATGTAATCATCTTCCCATGCCAAATGTTTCGTTTCATTAGGACAATATACGTACACATCTACTTGAGCATAACTAGTCAAGTAGTTGACCTTGCGCAAGCTATACATAATTCCTGAACCATATGGGACGGGTATATTTTTCCTCAATTGATGATTATTTATATCCGAGAAAACGTCATTCTTCCAACTAACTTCAATGTATCCAGAAGTCTGTGATGTCATAAACAGTATTAATTCCGTAAGTGATTGATTGTTCGAAACCACGTAGCATGTCCTTACAGTAGCCACAAAATAGACGTATTGTAGAAATATTAACGACACATTAATCTATATCATTAGTGAAGACAAATGGGTACGGTATTGATTACAGTCATATTACGTTTTAAAAATTGATGAATGTTTGCTTGTTTGCTTGCTTGGTTGGCTGGTTGGTTGGTTGGCTGGTTGGCTGGTTGGCTGGGTTTGGCTTTGGTTTTGGTTTGGTTGAAATTTCAGCGGTGACATAAATCATAATGCCACAGAATTTTTCATTACAAACGTTGAAGAATGTATTTCAATTGTATACTTGTAATAATACATTCTTCGTTTTTACTGAACTAAACGGAAAATCATATTGTGGGTAAAACATCAAACAGACCGTGCAAAATACCATTATTTTCAGTTTGGGAAATCCACGCTTACGTCCTTAGCATCGTGAATGGCACAAATATGGCCACACCTTAGGGGTGTAGAGTGAAGTCAGGCTGACTATGTAAGAGTGTGTATCACAGATAAATACCTACCTTTGCAGCAAAATTGACATGTAGCTGTATATACTTCTTGGACTTGGTTCCTTTCAAACTTGAAAGTTTCATTGTCTTTCAATTGACATCATGCTGGGATAACGACTCAAGCAATGCATATCATTGGTTAGATTATAAGAACCGTACCGGATTACGAAGCTTAATGGACAATATTTTTATCGTAGAGGGTAACAGTATAACAATGATATGTAACGCGCACGCCAAAATACCGGACTTGCGTCGCGTGTTGTCCCCAAATAAATCGGAAAAGCGGTAATGTACCCATTTTGAGTAACCGATGGGTGGGTATGTGTCTTCTGCCGCCTCAGAGCTACCTCGAAATAACTTCATTTAAACTTTGTCTTCACGTAAGTCTCTATCATCTCCACTTTTAACTCGTTGCTAATTGGTCAGACTTTAATACATGATAGTTTATAGTCAGCCACCACACATGTTTCATATAAGTGATATAGGCATGACGTGTTATCATGAGCTTACTCGTCCCTACAACAAATGGAGGACGGCGGGGGGGGGGGGGGGGGGGGGGGGGGGGAGTAGAGTCGCCTCACGGGGAGGCTCATCTTTTGCTCCGTATTCTATTTAGCGTTTCGTTGGATCTTTCGTATTTTCAAGTTCCTGTTTTGTGTGTGTGTGTGTGTGTGTGTGTGTGTGTGTGTGTGTGTGTGTGTGTGTGTGTGTGTGTGTTTGTGTACTGGTGATGGATTCGTTCTTTATTTGGCGGCTTTACGCCACTCCTCATGCCCTGAGAATGCTGCCATTCCTTTCTCTACTCTCTGCCAGACATTTGCTCTCAAAATTTCCACCTCCGGCTCAGCCATGTGTTGACTGCTGGCTGTGCATGCTACACACGCGTGTTACAACCGCTCAGCTGGCCCGTGCGAGTTTGGCCCCACCTCTGCACTCCGCGTCCTCCCGCACTGCTCTTTCTTCCACTGGACTGAGGCTGCAGTACACACAAGAACAGCTGTTTGTTTGTGTCGCAGACAACACACGCCTGCCCGGCCTCCAGCCAGATGTTATAGCTTGCCTCAAAGACCCTGGCATCGGGCTACAAGCTGCCGCGCGGTAGACGATCATGTCGTGGAGGAAACACGGAAAAGAAAAGTGTTATCTGTGGTGTGACTCGACAGATCACGCAGCCTGTCTACGAGAGATGTGCCAGTCTTCCACCCTCGGGACCACGTCTCAGAAATCCTATTCAAGTACCTGTCCAGAAAATTCTACCACGCTCTTCAGATCTGCTGCGTATGTCACAGTTCAATGCTTAGTCTGTGGGCCATGTCATCCGATGAACAATGATCACATACTTCATTCAGGACAATGACATTGACGTTACTGACAGAGGCCTGGCTTCGTTCGCCAGAAGATGAAGCCAAGTGCACTGACTTTGACCCCCCCCCCCCCCCCCCCCCCACACACACACACACATACAAACGCACACCACACCACATTTGTTCATGTGTGTGTGTGTGTGTGTGTGTGTGAGTGTGTGTGTGTGTGTGTGTGTGTGTGTGTGTGTGTGTGTGTGTGTGTGTGTGTGTTTTTTTTTTTACAACAAACTTATTCCACTATCTGAGATTTGTTTGAATCTCTCAATATGAATTATCTGTGTTTCTTTTTTTAATCTAAATAATGTAGTTTTGAAAATTGTATTTCAATGTGTTCTCTTGCACTTTGATGACAGCAAGCCATATACAGGCCTATGTTACTTAATCCCCTGATAATGTATTCACTCGTGTTTGCATATTTTAGATCTTGACCTTAAAACCTGCAGTAATCTTTTTTTTGTGTTTTTTTTCTGTCGCTCAGTGGCAACTGCCCACATGTGTAAGACAGGGATCAGGGAAGAACTGAGGAATGAATAGGAAACATGAATACAGTCATAGCCAAGTGGAACGGGCCTGAGAACCATCTCCATCTGCAGCCATCGCACAGGAAAAAAACAAAGAAAACCGTGATATGGAGTCGATTACAGCCACTTTGGTCAGCAAGTGCACGGAGGAATATATTGATTTCATATTAGGGTTGGCAAGAATTCTGTATTTGGGTGTTTGCTTATAAGCAATGGCTTGACAAATGACTGCGCTTGTACTAAACAGAAGGTTGAACACTGCAGTAACGACGAACAGGTCCAAGTCATGATTAGAGTTATAGCAATCAAACTGGATCGCACGGCACAACACAGACTGGCCAAACAGTTGCCATTGCGACAGTCCAGGAAGGAATGGTGTCACTGCCACTACAATTCCAAACAGCCACGTTACGCTGCATACTGCAACTGTTTTGGTTTGGGTGAATGACCACGTCGTTAATGGGAAGAAAATTAGTAACATGTGATCTATTGTTATAAAGAAGATTTATTACCACAGACACTTCAAAGGACAAAAAGGAGAGAAAGCCAGCGGCTTTGCAGATCGTACTGTCGGGCCATGTCTTTTCAAAATTGACGGAATGTTCATATCTGTTGTTAGCTATAGAAACTATGCTTGTGTGGAGGCCCATACATATGTTTGCTGCATACAAGTGAACAAAGAAGACGTTCACATTTGATTGAAACATTCTTCTTGTCAACATACAGCAGTGAAGCAAACCATATTGCCAAAAACCGACATAAAACTAAACAACCAAAGGAACAGCATGTGCACTTTACTTGGCAGAAACATCTCGCATGAAGGAATCAATGGCTGCGGAGCTAAACACCTCAGGTTGTGGGAAGTTTGAGGTAAAAGTTTCGAGCAACAAAACAAATAGTTTGAAGCAGAAATAAACTTGATACCTTTCAATGTGGACAATGCATCCAAGGGAATGTGCTAACCGGACTTCCTCTTATATCTAGCTGCGTAAGCGCTGGTGTATTTTTTAAAGCCTATTAATGAGATCTTTTTAATGTAAGAAAACGATAAATTCAGAGATCGCAATTGAGGGAGATATGTTGATGAGATCATGGAAGTATCCATAAGGCGTGTTTTTGATACATCTAATTTTCTCAGTACGAAATGTACTTTATTATTTGTTATTCTGTTCAGTGAAACCATAGGATTGCCAGCTATTATCAAATCAATTAAGTTTGAAAAACTAATGAAAAGATTGATACTTAGAGTTCTCAAATCATTATTAGCTAAGTTAATATGCTGCAGGTTGGCAAGCTTCACATCTGAAATGTTTGTTAAGTAACAATAAGAGAGATCCAGATGGATAAGATACGAATGATTTCTTAGATCTCCCAGGGCCATTCCCGAACCAGAGGCGTCCAAAAAACGTAACTGATGGATACGTTCGGCAGGGAAGGCACGATGACACCAAAACGACTGACCTTGACACAAGCAGCCCTCGGACAAGTCATATCACACGACCATTCGTCATCTCGCTGTACGCACTGACCCCAGCCATCACACAGATGATCACTATGGACACACACTCTGGAAGCTCGGCAATGGTAGAAACCAGGACACGTCAGTGTCTCACATTCTTGCTCGTCCTCGCCGTACAAGCAGTCGGCGAATTCATTACACCGTGTGTAGACAGGCAGACAATGCAACCAATCTGTTGTGCAACTGTAATGAGTGTCAGGGCAAGATTCGAGCAAATTCATCTTCTGGTGTGTAAAATAACCTGTTCCATCATGATTAATGGAGAGCTTCTGATTTCCATCTGCCTCTGTAGCTTTTAATCTGCTAACAAACTGTAACGCACAGTCAACTTCATCAGTGTCATCCAAACAATCCGAATACTCGTTGCATCGTTGATTGATTTGTACATACTGATTATTTCTGCAATGAAACCCTTTATTTGAAGGGTGTGCACAGAATGACTCGTCGCTGCCATCAGGACAGTCCTGTATGAAATTACATACCAGGGAGTGGGGCACTGCTGTATCTTCTTCATCATCACAGAAAAACATTGCATTCCTATCAAGAGCAACAGGTACAGCAGTGTCATTATCCATGCATCCCTGTGAAAACGCCCACTGCCTTGCTATTACCACTTAAACTACATGATAGAAAAGCATGGGTCACATGACCAGCTGCACAAAAATGCAAGACTTGTTTTGATTGTAAACAAACAAGCAGATGACGGTAAGGTTTAGGAAACGTTACTGTCTGGAAAGAAATTAAATTTTCTGATCGCCATTCGATTTCACAAAGGATATTAGTGTGCGAGATGAAATGGATTATGACATCCCTCATGAAAATCATCGACTCAAGCTTTATAGCCAGGGGGATGAATAGCAGGTAAATACTGAAAAGCTGCAGTAAAATGATCCATGTAGTAGATCAACGTTCTATCTGCCCACTTACGAAATTTTCTGTATACAAGAGGTACAGAATACCAACCTGAGGTATAGCCTATTTCTACTGAAACACTTCAAAACTATCAAAAATGCTTTTCATGTCGTCTTGTTCTCTTCTTGATCGTATGGAAGCCCAATGCCCACCCATTTCTTGACATTTGTATGTTGCTATTGAATATGAGACTGCCGAGTTTAAGCTGATGTATATAAGCATTTGTTGAGTGACGTTACCAGTCCCTGACAGTGTGCACTGCTAAAAGAGCAATGTTCTGTTTCATCATTGCCGTTTTCACACTCCTGTCTCAAGTTGCAATGAAGATGGTGTTGGAAATGAGGATAATATTTCGTGCAGCAGTTGAAATAGCCAGTGGGAAGCATTTTGTGGCATAACAGTGTTAGGATGAAATGAAAAAAAAAGATTTTCAGTCTGCTGCTTTGACTTAGAGACGATGGGGATTCATGCACTTCTTCATTATGGATGTGAATATAATATGTCTGTAAAACTTTGGCTGGTGAATCTCTTTTTCATCACAGACACAGACATTTCTATCTTTAGTTTCGTTTAGTTCCCGGTATCTCAGTCCTATGTACTGGTTACACTTTTCGGAGGATGTACCATGAAAAACTGACCACGGTGACATATAGAACGTGGTACATGCAATTCTCTCCCCCAAATATTTGATCTCTTGAAATTTTGAAGTGGTAAATACAGATATCCAGACAGTGATGTTAGAGGCACAAGGACAAATGTGTGATTTGCTACTGCTTCAATTTGTAACCTGACCGCAGGACTATTGTAATGTAAAAACAACATATGCCGTGTAGATGACTCGATAAGTTTTTTCTTCTCGAGAATGATGATTGCATCTCACCCGGTAACTGAAATAGCCCATAAAGAAAAAATCGAATGGTGGCGTTTTATCAAACAATATTTTTGTATCCCAATGTTTTGAGTTGCACCAGTATGCTAATCTTTGAATATGAGCACGCACAAAATTCCCTTGTGAAACTTTAACATGCATGAGGCAGAATGTTGTCGACTCACTGCACGCACCGTGTACCACACCTTGATTTACTGGGAGACTTTGTAACGTCTCTCTACAGCTTGACACGTTGACCTGCGTTATTGTAGTGTTGAGATGATTTTGAACGATTAGATATTTCACACCTGGACAAAGATCGCCGATTCTCATCGCTACCATGGGATAATCGTTTCTATACTGTAGGCTATTTTTCGAGGGTGGTCATGACAGGACCAATCAGACACACATAAATCAGATATGTAAAATATTGTTATAAGGATACAGCGTCGTTCCATGTTTCAAAGTTTTTTCTGCTGCGTGGGATGTCTATCTTCTTCTTAAAACACAGATTTAAGGTGTATGCTTGCAGCTGCACACACACACACACACACACACACACACACACACACGCACGCACGCACGCACGCACGCACACACGCACGCACGCACGCACGCACACGCACACACACACACACACACACACACACACACACGCGGAGGCGCTTGCGCACTCTCTTTGTGTCTTTGTGTCTTTGTCTCAGTTTCTGTCTGTTTTGTCTCTCTCTCTCTCTCTCTCTCTCTCTCTCTCTCCTCTCTCTCTCTCTCTCTCTCTCTCTCTCTCTCTCTCTCTCATGATGATAGTTATGATGATGATGATGATGATGATGATGATGATGATGATGATGACGATGATGATGATGATGATCCTGATGTGATCATAGGAAATGAAAGTAAGAATGGAAACAGACGTAAACATGAGTTTTTTGTAGAAACGGTAGAGAGGAGTCAAAATCTGATGACAGTCTCCACGATTATGAGCGAATGGGTAATGAAATCTGTACGAGTGGCGTGGATAGAGACAATTCATTTTAAATATTGAAGAACACCTGGAACCTCTGACACTCTGCTGAATACTGAATAAGCTATACACAGGAATGTAGGTGGCCTATTACCCGCTAGCAAAGATGCAGATTTTATTATCTTTGTTATATCCCTTGATTTTGCGTATTAAGTGGAAACGTTTAAGGACAATATTTTTTTTTTTTTTTCACATTTTTAATGTCGCCTCTCGCATCCCTCCACTCAACAGTTCCTTCGTTTTCTCACACATTCATCCTTCAACATAAATTTGGCAAAGTGCTTACTTAAAACACATTAATAACAAATTCATGTACGTACAATATTGGTTGTTATAATAAAGAGTTCAAATGAAAGTATCCTATGACATTTATCTTGATGGTCTATGTATTTGATTTGAAGGATGAATGGGAGAATGAGTTGACTTAACTGACACCATGTATATGTGGAATTATATAATCATGCTAGGAAAGTATTTGCAAAGAGGTTTTTCAATTTCTTTTTTTTCTTCCCCCCCCCCCCCCCCCCCCCCCCCCCCCTTAAACAGGCATGCACACAAAAGAAAAGACATATGTATCATAATTATTGTACAAAAAAAACACAGAAGTCAGACACAATAAAAGAAACAACATGCATGCCCCCCCCCCACCCCCCCCCCCCCACCCCACCCCTAAATAAAAACAAAACAAACAAAAAAAAAAAATCAAAACAAAACAAAAAAAAGAAAGAAAAGTCGCAGACACACACACACAAACATACATGAATTGAATTATCTGCAGGATATATATGCATAAACACACACACACACACACACACACACACACACACACACACACACACACACACACACACACAGAATGAGTAGCCTCAGAAACGAGGAAAAAAAAACCCAAGGGGTGGCAGGCGCGAGAGGCTGAGAGACAGGGGAAAAATGTTAAGATGGGTAATTACAACAAAAGTTGGGACCATATGTACATATATAAGTTTGTTTAACGCAAGTCACAATAAAGCTAGGAAATGATAGAGGAATAGGGAAACCAGGTTTTGTCAAATTGATCTGAATCACAGTTCAGAAAGGCTAAGTATTTTTCCAATTTAAATCTGATGCTTAAGATTGTTAGGAAAACATGAAGGTCTGGGTGGTTATTTTGTAGTTTACATTTGTAAACATAAAACTTAGCAAACAACAGAATAAAGTTAAGAGCTTTGTCAGTTTCCACATTATGTTTCACTCCAAACAGAACCAACTCTTTCTAAAAAAAACAGATTAGCGCAGTGATGACATTTATCCATTAGCAGGTTTTGAAGATTTCTCCAAACCGCTGCACAATATTACAGTCGAAAAGCATGTGTGTAATCGTCTGTTGTTCATGATCACAAAAGTTACATAATGGTGAATCAACAATTTTGCATTGAAATAAGTATTTCTGGGTTGGCAGCAATCTATGTAGAAGTCGACATTGGAACCATCTAAGCTGGACGTCAGTAGAAACTTTATAAATTTGAAGGAATATTTGTTTCCAATTCAGATTTACAAAAAGATTATTCCATTTATTAACAGCAGCGGGAAAGGCATTATTTTCATTTAATTTTTTTTGTACATATTTGTTACCTCTTTTAATGCAAAACCAGGCTTTTTGGTCTACGAGTTTATATTGGTTAGTTATGATAATATTAAGTTGTTGGCAATAGTTGCGAATGGCATTTATTATGCCTTCATACAAGAGAAAGTTTGTTCTTATACCTTGATAATTAATTAAAATTCATGGAAGGTCATCAAATGCCCATTTTCATTAATCAAGTGTGTTAATGAAGAAAATGCCATAATTACACCATTCCTGTACAAAAATAACTTTTTTATCTCCTAAAATTTTAATATTGTAATGAATACACTCTGACATGAAGTCATGTACTGTGGTCGGACAGCACTTTGAACACAGTTTCTTGTAGTGTTCCATCACATCATTCCAGAATGGGTTATTGACCTCTTGCATAATAACATTAGCAAATTCAGCACCAAGTTTTTCATACTGTCCTGCTTAGGGAACATATTAATGGTAAAATTCCCGCCAACCCGACTCATACGTTAATCTTCTCAGCCAACTTATCTTCATAGAAGAAATGAAATTTTTTACATTTAACATTTTTAGTCCACCTTCACAGTACTGCTTTTGAATCACAGATTTTTTTATTTTACTTTTTTTACCGTTCCATAAGAAACTATACAATTCTTTTTCTAAAGCAACGATAAAATCCTCTGGGGGGTCTGGTAGATTAATCAATAAATGAACAATTTTAGAAAATGCCAAAGTTTTAATAACAGTTATTTTTCCAAAAGGAGTTATATTTTTTTTTTTTCCAAAAAGCAAGGACTCTTTTTATTTCAGAAAGTTTTATCTTCAAAATTAATCTGTACAATAATATTTGTGTTAGTGGAGAATTTGATACCAAGAATTTTGAAAGTACCTGGATCCCAAACAAATTTTTGTCTCTCATAAATTTAATTCCACAATTCTTTCTACTCCCCAGCCATACTACTTGTGACTTGTCAAAATTGATTTTTAAACCTGAAATTTGTGAAAATTTAGTAAGGACTGATACTGCCTAGTTAAAAGATCTTTCTGAACCGTCTAGACATAAACTAGTGTCGTCAGCAGCAATTGTGACAGTAATGTTTCCTTGTTAACAACTTTAATTCCTTTAATATGCTCATTAGAGCGAATCATTAATGACAGGACCTCAACACAAGTTAGGTATAGATAAGGGGATAATGGGTCCCCCTGCCTCCCCCCTCTCTCTCAATCGGAAACCATGGGGAGTACTGGCCATTGACAGAAATACAAGTATACATTTGTGAATAAAATGTTCTTATCCCATTTATTAAGTCAGGTCCAAACTTGAAAAATTTAAGACAGTTATGTAAGAATGACCATGAGACACACTATCAAACGCCTTCTCAAAGTCAACTAAAAAGAGCATACCTGGAATGTTTTCCTTATCAGTGTACAATAACATGTCATACATCAACCTTATATTCTCTCCAGTAAATCTGCCCTTCAAAAAACCTCTTTGACTCTCATGTATAATGTTTGGAAGAACACTTTTCAGTCGATTGGCAGCACAAGCAGAAGCTATCTTATATGTGGTGTTCAACAACGAGATGGGCGCCAGTTTTTTTTTCACAAATCTTTTTCGCTTCCCTTCCTTGGGGATACATATTATGGTTCCCTGTCGCTGGGTAGTTGATAAATGGCCTTTAGCAAAACCTTCATTAATTGAACGTACAAGGAAAATTCCAATATCTACAAAGAAAAACTTAAAAAATTCAACGGTAAACCCATCTGGACCAGGGCTCTTAAAATTTTTCATCTGTTTCAGAGCAGTAGCTGCCTCTTCTAGTGTGTAATCAACCCCTCTAATGAGGAACTCTCCTCCTCAGATAATACTGGAGCATCTGGAAGCTCTTCAGAAATATTTATATCAGTTACATCTCTAAAGCTGTATAATTGTTCATAAAAATTTTTTATCTCAAGGAGGATATTTTTTTTTGTTCAGAAATGACTGAACCGTCCTCTTTTTCTAAAAAAAGGGATAGATTTATCAAGAAAAATTTCTATTTTCCAGAGAGAAAAAAATATTTATTCACTTTTTCCCCTTGACTTAGCCAGTGAACTCCCGAGCGCATTGCCATGCCTTCAAGTCTGTGATTTCTGATTTCTTGCAATTCTATTTTTAGGTTTTCTAAATGAGGAATAGTTTCTTCTTGTAAATCTGTTCAATGTTTTTTATTTTTTTTGTTTCTAGGTCATGTTCTCTTTGAGAATCCATTTTTTTCTTATAAGTACTATAAGAGATTGTTTTGCCTCTTATTTCAAGCATCAATGTCTCAAAAAAGAGCTGATCTTCAATTTGAAAAGAGAGGTTTTCATTACTAATTTTATGCATATTATCTAAGTTGTATACAGGTAATGCATACTGTTTCTTGATATCGCTGATCAGTTCTCTAATTTTTGAAACATATTGCTTATCTCTTAATAAACTATTGTTGAATTTCCAAAAAGGTCTATCGCGTTTGAAATGATTTTTTTTAAAAGCAATGTGACAAGAGAATGATCTGATCGATATCCAGGATCTATGCAAACATCATTAACTTCCATCATTAATTCTTCAGTGATGATAAAGTAGTCAAGTCTTGCCTGTTTGTAAGAGTTAAATTTCCGCCATGTATAGTTCCTTTTTTCGGGGTATATTCTGTAAACATCAAATAGATTGTATTTTGTCATTATATCATTGATTTTTGCTCGGGTTCTTGGCCGATTGGCGACACTTGTATAATTTCTAACATCCATTTTTAAATTAAGGGCACAATTCCAGTCTCCAGTTATAATTACATGTTGGTTGCCAAAGCTCTCAATGAGTTCACAAACACTATCGAAAAATTCGGGGCTATCACCACTGCTAGGCCCCTATAAGTTCACCAAAGTAAACCTTTTTTTTAAGAACTGAACATTCATAACAATGTAACACCCATGCTGGGTCTCTTATAACATCATGCATCTTGTACTCAAAAGTTTTATTAAAAAGAATAGCGACACCATTTTTTGTTTTCTGTACCACAGAGCCATAGATTATATCCCCAGCTGGCTCGGATAAAATTCTCAGAGTCTTCCTTTAAGTGTGTCTCTTGAAGACAGTAAACATGAGCTGCTTTTTTTCTCAAAAAATCAAACACATCTTTCCTTTTTTTACTATTATTTAGACCATTACAATTCAAAGAACAAATTTTAAATGAACTATCCTGTGCCATTTTGAGTTTTGGCAAGAAAAGTTAAAGTAGTACACAGATAATACAATATACACAGATACACAGATATAGCAATAAAAAAAAAAAGGTCTACAAAAGAAAAAAAAGTAACAAATACTCCAAAAATGTTGCTAACACTAGAGACGCTTTGTGAAATCAGTGATGTCGCACATCCCCCAAGTTTAACTGAAGCTGCCTGGGGCTCAACCTTCCAATGTAATAATGAGCACATTTTCACACCCATCATTAATATCAACATCTTATAAATGCACAAATAAAGTGTACATGTCCCAGTTACAATCTCACTCTCACACACAAGCCCTACCACCTTGGTATGAAGAAAATGAAAACGTATTGTACAACACAACGACCAACTTACAAAACAATGACATAAAACTACACACACACATACCAACCTGTTATATAAGGGCCCACTGCCCAACTCCAAACGAGCGTTGAAGCCTACTCCTACTACAATAGCCAGCGCGATGGGAGAAAAAAAACAAACAAACAAACAAACAACAGGTGTCTTGATCATCTTGTTTGACTAACACATGATCAAATATTTACTATTCCTTCATTCAATCACATTATCTGTGAGCAAAGACCAAATACAAACATATGGGAAAGAAAAAAAAAAAAAAAAAAAAAAAAGAAGAAGAAGAAGAAGAAGAATAGTACCACACTTACTTTCCTTACTTTTGCCCACAACTACCTTCGACGCAAGGACTGCTCCCCTGACTTGCAATCCCAAAAGACCTTCACCCCCAGATGTAAGCAAAGTCAAGTGGGTGGAAAGCAAAACAAAATAAAACAAAACAAAAAAAAGAAAACGCCAAAGTCGTTTATAAAAAGCGCACAGATACAGAAATTACATCGAGTAGCTTCTACATTACAAACCTTTAAGAATCCTTAGACATTCACACTTACGATTTTAAGCAGAAAATAATTGCAGCTGGTTAAATTAATTTGGTCAACTTACAGTTCGAGCAGACGACACAATGTCAAAGCAAAGGTGAAAGTGACGGCGTGACACACATAAGAAGAAAGTAACAAATCTAACGCAGTTGCCTTAATTCGGTAAGAGATCTCACTGTCAAGATCGTCCGGTCACCGTCTTCACCACTACTGCACCGTTCTTCGTCCACGCCTGCTGGCAAATGTGTCCCTCTCGTTCCGCACTGAACATAGCAGCTGATAGGCCCGTGGGGTCAGATCTTCCACCATAGTGACCCCGGTTCCTTTCAACTTCTTGCGCGTGTAGAGCACAGAGTCTCTAACCCGACGGGAAACAAAACGAACAATAATCCCGCGGCAAGAGTTTTTGGAAGCACTGGATCCCTGTTTGGAACCGACCCTATGCACTGCCTCGATGTCTTCTCTCTTCACCTCAATGTTCAGTTTACGATTGAACAGGGAAAGCACCTTCTCCTCGCACTGTACCCCCGTCTCGACGGCCCCGCTCTCCCCTTCCTGCATCCCGTAGATTTATGGACAATATTGATGATAATATGTTCAAAGATTATAAAGTTATTTAAAAACAGTAAACTGTCAACGTAAGAGAGATGCCCCACGGGAATAATAGTTTTGATTCTCTTCTCCCCTAAGTTCGTCGTCCGCGTGATTGTGACAAGTATTGTCTAATGTTTATGATGGTAAAAGATTGTTTGGACTGAATTAAGACGTCCTGCATATGTGTAGTTATGTCCTCCTAGAATTTGCCCAATATTACTCATTGTAGGGTTACGATAACGGAAAAGACATGCTGGGGAGAACATGTTCTGGAGGAATCACTGTATGTAGATTATGTTTATTTATTACTTTGCGGTGATATGAATGCAATGACTTCTGACATTTTTTTCCTGAAACTTTACCTAATAAATATCTCTATATCAGCCATACTAAGGATGTAAAACGGTAAAAGACAGATATATTCCGAAGACACTATTTAATTCACATGGAAAATAAAACAATTTGACACGTGCGCTGTGTTTGGATTGTATATATGTAAAAGTGCATGCAATGGTGACCTTGAAAGTCGTTATGAATTTGAACTGTGAAAGCAATATCAATGGGTTATTTTCTATCATCTGGAATCTTGTTGATTTTTTTTTGTATTATCATTTTACTTTAAGGGTTGTCGAAAGAATCGAATCTGATCACTTAACCTTTTATTGTGTATTCGAAAGCAAATAGAAACAGAATGTATTAATGACAGGCCTAATGTAAAAAGTGTATTATGAGATAGTATCGGAGAGAAATGTATGCCAAACATGTCACAGTCTATGTGAATTTGCACCATGTACACCAGAGACTACGTATAGCGGAAGTTCTTTAATCAGGTTGTTACATCTACTCTGGACGAGAAGGAAACCAGCCACACACGCACGGAGTCGCGCTGCTGATGACACCCGAGGCCACGCGAGCACTGCTGTCCTGGGAACCAGTGTCACCAAGGATTCTCACTGCCAGATTGAATTCAAAGGGCAGGAAAACCACCATCTTGCAGTGCTACGCCCCCACAAACGTAGCAGACCCAGAGGAAAATGAGGAGTTCTACAATCAACTCCAAACAGTCATGGATAGAGTGCCGAAGAGAGACCTTAAGATCCTCATGGGAGATCTCAATGCCAAAGTGGGAACGGACAACAAGGGCAGAGAGCAGATTATGGGCATACACGGAATAGGAATACAAAATGAAAATGGAGAACTGTTTGTGGAATTCTGTGCTTTCAACGACATGGTCGTCGGAGGCACTGTTTTCACACACAAAAACATTCACAAGATGACTTGGAATTCACCAGATGGGAAGACCCAGAACCAAATCGACCACATTACCATCGGCAGAAAATGGCGCAGAAGTTTACATGGTGTGAGAGTGAAACGAGGAGCAGACGCACCATCAGACCACAACCTTGTGATAGCTGTGCTAAAGACCAAATTGAAAGCTTACAAAGACAAAGCAGGCTGACTATCACATAAGTACAATGTACACAGTCTGAAGGAGAGAGTAACAACAGAGAGTTCAAACTGGAACTGAGAAACAGATTTCAGCATACTTGACCAACTTGCTGAAGAAACAATCGAAGACCACTGGTGTAGCCTGAGGGAGGTCTGGCAGACGACATGTAAACAAGTGCTTGGAAAGAAGCAAAGAAAACATAAAGAATGGCTGACAGCTGAAACATGGACCCTCATCACATAGCGGATGCACCTAAAAGACCAGATCAACTAGACCCTAGACCAAGCCCACAAGCAAGAGTTACAGGCACACTACTGGGACGTCAACCGCCCAAATTAAGAACAGTGCTAGACAAGACAAGAAACAATTCATCCATGAGCTCACAGAAGAGGCAGAAACAGCGGCAGGACAGAGAAACATGAAAAGACTGTATGAGAGATTACTCGAACACTTTCTGGAAAGACCAGCAACCCCAGTCGCCCGGTCAAAGACAAGGAGGGAAACACCATCGCAGGAGAAGCTGAACAGAGAGCAAGGTGGGCAGAGCACTTTAAAGAGACACTGAATAGACCTGCACCACCTACACACCCCCCAGACATTCCACCACCAACTCAGCTTCTGGACATCAACACAAGCCAACCAACCAAGATGGAAGTTACCAAAGCCATCAAGTTACTGAAGACAAGTAAAGCAGCGGGTCCAGACGGAAACCCACCTGAAGCACTGAAAGCAGACATGCAGACGTCAACAGAGATGCTGCATCCACTTCTAAGCAAGATCTGGGAGCAGGAACGAGTGCCAGAAGACTGGAAAAGAGGCCACCTGGTGAAGCTGCCGAAGAAAGGGGACTTGTCATCCTGTAACAACTGGAGAGGGATTATGCTGCTGTCCATCCCGGGGAAGTTGCTGGCCAAAAAATCATGCTATAGAGACTAAAGACCGCCCTAGACAAGACCTTCCACCAAAAACAAGCTGGATTTCGCCCAGACAGATAATGCACGGACCAAATAGCCACCATGAGAATTATCATCGAGCAGTCTCTGGAGTGGCAGACCCCCTTGTACGCAGTATTGTGGATTTCCAGAAGGCGTTTGATAGCATCGACAGAGATACCATCTGGAAACTCATGCACCACAATGGCTTCCCACCCAAGTTTGTTGCCATCATTCAACAACTCTACGAAGATGTCACATGCCAGGTCGTCCACGACGGGAAGCTAACGAAGCCCTTCACCATACAAACCGGCGTCCGTCAGGGGTGTCTTCTACCGCCGACAATTTTCCTGATGGTCGTTGACTGGATAATGCGGCAGTCTACAGACGGCAAGAGGACAGGAATCCAGTGGACTTTCACCAAGCAACTGGAAGACCTGGACTTTGCAAACGACATCAGCCTTCACTCTCCCACAAACAGCAAGACACATAAGAGAAGCTCTGCCAGGTAGAAGAAGCAGGAAAGATGGGCCTCCAAATCAACACAAAGAAAACAGAAGCCATGAGAGTCAACAATCAGCAACGAGACCCACTACGACTACAACAGAAAGACATCACTGAAGTTGACAAGTTTGTCTACCTCAGCAGTGTGGTCAGCAAAGATGGAGGTACAGATGAGGATATCAGTAGCCGCATCAATAAAGCCAGGCACACCTTTACTACGCTACGGCCTATCTGGAATTCCTCTGCCCTCTCACTCCACAACAAGATCAGAATCTTCAAATCAAATGTGAAGTCTGTCCTTCTGTATGGTTCTGAAACGTGGCGAATAACAAAGACAAACACCCACAAACTCCAAACACATTATCAACAGATGTCTGCGAAACATTGTGAACATCAGATGGCCAGATGTTATTGCCAACACAGAACTGTGGAACAAGACCAAGCAAGTTCCGATAGAATTAGAAATCAGAAAACGGAAGTGGGGATGGATTGGCCAAACCCTCAGAAAGTCTCCAACCAACATCACAAGACAAGCCCTTGAATGGAATCCTCAGGGCAAGAGAAAAGTGGGAAGACCAAGACAGACATGGCGAAGGAGTACTGATGCAGAAGTGAAGGCCGCCGGAATGACGTGGCCGAGCTGCTGAAGAGGATCTCCCGAAATCGTGTCCGCCTGGGGTGTGTGGTTGCGGCCCTATGTTCCCCAGGGAATTCAGAGGACTAAGTCAAGTAAGTCAAGTCCTTAGTCTCGACGGCAACGTAACAAAGGAGTGGTCGAAAACAGACTCACCCTGAATATGTTTGCCATAACAAGCAAAAGGGAACAAAGTACATCAGGCGATGCTGTATGCTCCTCTGCCTTATTAGATAAATAAACACATGATAAATAAAAACAACAAATTATGAACAAAGGCACAACGACATGCTTAAAGATAACAGCTGCCAGAGAAAAAAAACCCACTATTTCCACCAGTCGTTTGTCGCAAAATATAAACCTGGAAAAGCAAAGCTAGCTATGCTTAATGATCCAGTGAAAAAGGAAATGATATGAATCCTGACCAAGCTGAAGACAGTTAAAAGATGCAAAGTTCTAGAGCCACTGGGCGTCGGGGAGGAAATAATCGATAGAAATTCAGTCGTGGTGAACGTCAAAAAATGGAACATAAAAATATGTATGGTAATGAAGGTCAGAAAGCAGGAAAGGGATGCAAAAATATTTCAGAAGGCAGTTTATCAGAGCCAACAGGAGCAAACGACTGTTAACAGGGGAACGCGTTCTCCAAAGAAAGTCCAGCCAGAATCAGATATGGCATAAAGTCTCTTTTAGAATCGGCTTCCTCCTCAGCTGTCTATCTATCTGCAATCTCCAAATGCACGTCTGGTGAAAAATGGGAAATTAGGTGTCCCGGCAACAAACTGGAAAATACAATGAGCTCATGCGAAGCAGTATCAGTTCAGGTAAGGCACACGTGGAAGCTCAGCCCCATGAAAAAAACGAGAGATACCAGAGGGAAAATCATATTACCGAAAGCTACTCCCATCAAACTTTAAATTACAGGGGTGGCGAATCATGATGGGGAAAGGGCACGAGCTCTTCCAAAGCGAAGTGAATTGGAGGAAGGCATGTACGGACGTCGTACTGGGAGCTTTAAAAGATCGCAGAAGCAATTAGGTTAGCCATAATCAGAAAAGGTGCCATTATTAGTATTGTCTTCAAGTCTTGCAGCAATGGAAAGGTGATGACCGGAATAGGCACAGCTGCTATTAGAAGTCCTTAGCCATGGCTTTGTACGAATGCGGCTGTTTTGTGATGGCCCTTCACCATACTGTGGGGTAGACACGATGACCAATATTCTTACACAGTCACAGAGAAGCCTGTTTTAAGAAAAGCAGAGCTCTTCTAACATGAGAAAAGACACAAAGCATCACTAAACAAAGCTTACCCCAGAGAGACGCTACGACATAGCAATCTTTCTTGAGCACAACAAAGCCGCCCAGAACCCTTGGTTCATTAATATCTTAGCAGGCAAAGGCGACTGACCCGAGCGAAGCACTACTCTCCATTGCCAAAATGCCCGGTTATTATCAGATCGACACTATAGTTCTGAGCTAGACAAGATCTCTGTGTGAAGCAAAAGTAGAGGAAATCTGGCGTACCACTTTCGCTGCAGATGGAAGCCAAAATCTGCCCAAGTCTTTTTGCCATGAACAAAAAGCTTGCATAGAGTCTGGGTATTCTTCATTACGGCATTGACGACCACATCATGGTCTCGTGCTTGTCCAATGAAGAACTGCGTTGCCACGTAATTACTTCATACAGTCTGGCAATTTCAAACTCTTGATCAGAGGGTCACCATTTCAGCAGATTCGTAGCATTGACAAAACCACCAGTAAAAAATTGACTTTCAGAGCCATCTTCCCATACCACGCTTGAAAAACTGCTGAAACGCATCATAGCTGGTGTAGCACATGAATACAAAAGCATCCGTGAAAACATTTACAAGAAATATTACCTTGGAAAGACTGACGTCCATGCTCCATATCCAGGAAAAAGTAATGTTAAGACAAGAATTCAAGAACGACTTCTTTGTATATATATACAATGTTTCCCTAATTTTTCGTCCTCATGTTCTGTATGTTTATGTTCTCACCAACGCTCTCTTTCTTTCTTTCCTATTGAAAAAAATAATTGAAATTTTTGCCAAGTCATAATGTAATGATGGTGGAATTGTTAGCCTGTACTTGTTTTTTCCAGCATCACTAAATGTTCAACACACGCACACACCACACGGCTGACAAGGTAGTGCGGGATAGGTAGGCCCGCATGGCGATCCATAGCTAAGGATTGCCACTGTCAATGGTCGGTGTTACATGCCCTATTTTTTTTTCTGCAAGGTCTTTGTATAACTACCCCAGTGCCATTCTGTCGCAATGGCTAGTGGAGTGTTCGCCATGCTGGGCGATCTTTGGCAGCTGATGATCCTCCATTCTGGAGACATGCCCTACCCAGCAGGAAATTCAGTATTGTGGCCTCGATGCTGGTGAGCTGCACCTATTATATGACTTCAACGTTGGTGACGAAGTCATTCAAGCGAATGTTGAGAAATGGTGCGGAGACAGCGCTGGTGGAAGCACTTAAGAAGTCTCGGGTGGTGATGATATGTGACCCATGACTCAGAATCGTAGAGAAGGGTGATACGTATGGTTGCTTTATATACTCTGTACAATGTACCAAAGCACGGTTTGCCTTTGCCAGTTTGTTGTCCCTGTCGATCTCGGTGTCTGATTAGATGATACACTCCAGATAGGTGAACTGATGGACTGTTTTCATCTGATTCTTTACCATGACATCGTGGAGAAAGTGGAGATCTTTACAAACCAGCGTCCGTCAGGGGTGTTTACTATCGCCGACAATTTCCTGATGGTCGTTGGCTGGATAATGCGGCAGACTACACACAGCAAGAGAACAGGAATCCAGTGGACTTTCACCAAGCAACTGGAAGACCGGGACTTCGCCAACAACATCAGCCTTCTCTCCCACAAACAGCAAGATGCACAAGAGAAGCTGCGCCAGCTAGCAGAAGAAGCAGGAAAGATGGGCCTCCAAATCAACACAAAGAAAACAGAATTCATGAGAGTCAACAATCAGCAACGAGACCCACTACGACTACAACAGGGAGACATCGTTGAAGTTGACAAGTTTGTCTGCCTAGGCACTATGGTCAGCAAAGATGGGGTACAGATGAGGATATCAATAGCCGCATCAATAAAGCCAGGCACATCTTTATTACGCTACAGCCTATCTGGAATTCCTCTGCCCTCTCACTCCACAACAAGATCAGAATCTTCAAATCAAATGTGAAGTCTGTCCTTCTGTATGGTTCTGAAACGTGGCGAATAACAAAGACAAACACCCACAAATTCCAAACATTTATCAACAGATGTCTGCGAAACATTGTGAACATCAGATGGCCAGATGTTATTGCCAACACAGAACTGTGGAACAAGGCCGAGCAAGTTCCGATAGAACCAGAAATCAGAAAACGGAAGTGGGGATGGATTGGCCAAACCCTCAGAAAGTTTCCATCCAACAACGCAAGACAAACCCTTGAATGGAACCCTCAGGACCAAAGAAAAGTGGGAAGACCAAGACAGACATGGTGGAGTACCGATGCAGAAGTGAAGGCCGCAGGAATGCCGTGGGCCGAGCTGAAGAGGATCTCTCGAAATCGTGTCCGCTGGAAGAGTGTGGTTGTGGCCCTATGTTCCCCAGGGAATTCAGAGGACTAAGTCAAATAAGTCAAGTTGAGGATGTTGCTGAGACAGCGCTGGTGGAAGCGCTTAAGGAGTCTCAGGTGGTGATGATATGTGACCCATGACTTCAGAATCGTAGAGAAGGGTGATACATACGGTGGCTTTATACACTCTGTACAATGTCTGATTAGATGATACACTCCAGACAGGTGAACTGATGGACTGTTTTCATATAATTCTTTCCCATGACATCGTAGAGAAAGTGGTGCTTTTTCGAAGGTGCAGGATGGTGGTTGACCTTCGTCTTCAAATCAACTTCAAGCGTGGAGAATTGGGCAGCCTCTGCAAAGCAGGATGGGATGCACTGCAGGGCTGTCTGTTTATGCAAGGGCAAGGGCAAGGCAGTGTGGTTGGCAAAGAGGATTCAGATCAATTGCTCCAAGCGTGCCTGTAGCCGTCTGAGATTGAGTAGGCTGCAATGGACACATGGTAGTTGAAAGAATCAGACTTAACCCCTTTGTTCGTGTGCACGGTGATGGTGACTGCATCACGGAGATCTTGATAAGTTTGCCTTGCTCTCAGCCATAATTATATGCAGAGATCATGCAACTTTTCATACTTTTGAAGTTCTGGTGGAATTCCATCGAGTCCTGCAGCCTTACTACTCTTCAGTTGCTCGATGGCGTTAGTAGTCACTACGACGGTGAGTAATGCATCTAGTTCCATTCTTACTGGCTCTCGGGAAATGCTGATACTTGCTAATTCATCAACAGAGCCTTTAACACTGAAAAGACCCTGTGAGTATGACCAATGGCTTAGGATTGATGTATTGTCCAAGAGAAGGGTCTGGCTGCCTACGCTCCGCAGTGGACTCCGATATAGCACCGTGAATGCCTTTGAGGCTTCGTAGAACCCCCTGAAGTCATTGGTATTTGCGCACAGCTGAATTGTCTCTGCAAGGCTGGTCCGCCGCTTGTTCTGCATCTCTCGAAACTTGCTCTGCGCAATTGCTGCATAGTTAGGTAATGGAAGCTTTCTTCTCAGGAGAAGACAGCTGTGTTAAGTGAGCTCGATGAGTAAACCTTTTCTTCTCGAGCATTTCTTAAATTTCTTCGTTTTTTTTTAACCAGTATTTTTTTTCTTTCTTGTTGTGAAGCCAGTGACTTTTCTGATGTCTGTAAAATGGTAGTTTCGAGTTGTTCCTTAAATGTTTCAAGAGAGGGATCCTTGGGGCGTCTTGCAACTTCAAGCCTAGATTGTAGGCCTGTCTGGAAGTCAGCTTTCATTTCCGCTGCCTGGGAGCTGCTAACATTGTTTTTGTTTCCTAGGGGTACTCTTTTCTTTAGTTTGGTTTTGAAGTGTAGCTTGAGTTTTCAGCAAACAAAGCAAAGGTCAGTGAGACATTCTGCACTGTGCTTCACTTTGGCATGCAAGACTTCTTTCGGGTAACGCTCGCGCACTAGTATGTAAACAGTAAGGTGCCAATATTTAAAGCAAGGATGAGTACAGGTTATTTTCAGGCTGTCTTTCTGCTAAAAGATGGTGTTCCCGATGACGAGTTGTTGCTCTCTGCAGAAGTCCTGCAGCAAACGCTCATTGTAATTGCAGTTTCTAGAGCTTTTTTTTTCCTTTCGAATCTGCTGAATCTCGGCCCTCTGTAGCATTGAGTTCCCAAGGAATATGACCCTGTCGTCTGAAGTGGTGCTCTGTAGGGAATTGTGCAGACCAGAGTAAAACTTGTCTTTCTCAGCGGGATTTGCGTAAAGAGTCGGGGAGTACACATTGAAGAGTGTGACGTATTTCTGGTTACTCAGTTAGAGTGACATAGTGATGATGCGGTCAGAATGATCTGTTGGCAGACTTTCTAGTTTTCTTTCTTTGATTTTGTACAGCCTATTGAAAAGATGCCTGTTGACCACGGATGGCAACCTGGGAGGATACAGAAGACAAGCTTGTTTTTAGGCCACTTTTTTCCGGACTACTCTCCATGTGGAGTAAGCAGTGCTGTCCATAGAAAAGGCTGCTTGGTCATTCAGAGTATGTCGAACGATGTCAACATCAGATAATGCATGCATGACTGAGACTATGGCTTCCAGTGTCATCTTCAACCTGCCGTTTCTCCCCTTTCTTATCGCTGCAGGGCTTGGTGACCGCGGATGTAAATGTGTCCTTCGATCCCGCGCAGTGGAGTTTTTAGGTGGATTACAGTGTGCTCTGAATTGGCCCCACTCATTCCACCCAGGGTTCATCTGCCATGGCCTAGCAAGCTGGGACAGTGACAGTGAGGTTTTTCGTAAGTCTCACATCAGAGTACTCTTCTCACAGATGAATTGTCCCTCCTTTGTACACACGTACGTGTCAAAAGGAAATAACACATTTTGCAACAATCATCAGGAGATTTCCCTCATGTGTGTGCTCACCAAAGCACATTAATAGAATCATCATTCATACCGCTGCCACTTTTCAGCTTGAATCTCAGGATGACTGTCAAGCAGCAAGATGTCCCTGGCATCACGCGATGTTTGCCATAGCCGGCTGCAGAAGACGCGTCAAGACCAAAACCAAGTACTCTACATGTTTTGTTATTGATCCAAATGAGGTATTTTATGCCATGTGGCGGAATATCCTTGGGTATGTCGTGAACAGGTTTGGGTTTGTCAAGACGTTCCTCACACTTACCCCCCCCCCCCCCCCCCCCCCCCCCCCCCCCATTTCAAACTGGCGTGCATGTTATGATTGAGGAAGATAGAGACGCTTCAGATATATTTCCGGTTAAATACTGATGAACAGGTTTGCAAACCTTGACGATACAGTGCCTTTTAAGCTTTGCATGGACGGCAATTTTTTTAAACTGCTGGCTCTTCAGACAGAAGAAGAGGCTAAGGCCATTTCTGCCCAAATTCTTCTCATACCAAGACTGATTCATCCAATCCACGGCAGATCATTTTACAAAAACTTTCAAATGTTTTGAGTTCACTATCGGTCCCGAACCTTACCATCTCTCGGCACCAGCGCTCCATCTCGATTCGCCATCTGTTGTCATGAACGACACAGAGATCAATAGTCCGGTATGTTTTTTTTTTTCTAACTTGGCAGTACTGTAAGCAGCAGCGGGTTACTAGACACAGAGATAAAATGGGGAACCGCAAAGACCGGTGTTGTATTTGGCATGCACACGAACGAAGAAAGAGTGGGGAAATTACAGCATTATATTCTACACCAAAATTGCCATGGACAGAACAGTGGTCCTGAATGCTCTGCTGCATTGAAGTGAGACCTGTACCACATGCCTACACTACAACACATCCAACAGCTGGAACAAGCCCACTTTCACTTCCCGCTCAAAACCTGCAACATAAAGTGATTAGGAGAAAGTATCGCGCCTACTGGTCCTCAGAAAGTGTAGACTTCCCCGCAATTAGCGTCTGCTCATTAAGAGCGAACTACGGCGAGTGGAATATATTATTTTGCATGGAGGGCAGCAGGACTTATATACTGGTTAAGAATGCTCAGCTGAAGCAGAGGCTATCAGAGAGCAAGGCAGACCTCGCATGAGGTACACAATATATAGGGCAACGTCAAGAGCTGCAACTTGGACACAAGCAACTGCGAACAATCCGCCCTTGCCAGACACTGCTGCAGCCACCTATGCCATTAGGACACAACGACTTTCAGGGCAAAGTGTCCACACTTCACGGTAAAGCAAGGTCCCACAGGGCACTGTACAGAGCCCTTCCTCTTAAAAACAAGTTAAAGAAGCCATCGAAATCAAGACCAGACGCCCCAGCCTTGAACATCCCCCCATCTACAATCAGACCCTGACAACCGTTCAACCCACACAACAGTCACCCCACCAGGCCTTGCTGCCACAACACAACAGCAACAGTGAGCTGATGAAGACAGGGCAACCCTGTTGAAATATTCTGCAAGTATGTTTTTGATTCTGAGGCTAACTACTTTTCTAATTCACTAATCCTGTTTTATCTTATTTTAAGCGCTACAGAAAACAACTCGATCTGGTTTAGAGCACTGATTTGCTGTTTGTCTCATTCAACCACTATCTTGTTCGCCATCTTAAATACATAACAAATGCCTAAGGGAACTAGAATAGATAGATTGAGAGATTGAGAGATAGATATATAAAGTGTTGGTGGCCACCAGACTATACAAACACAAACAAACAACATTAGATATTAATATTGTTAGTCCTTCATGTCCAAATTTCGTTGAGACATCAGTTTGTATTTCCTCTCTTTGTCCATGCCAATGGTAAATCGTTTCAAAGTCGTCATATTGGCAATGACAGGAGAAGTGTTGGTGAATGAAAATAGGTGGCACACTCACTGGGTAACGCTAACTCTCGTTTTGGGTCTGCGAATAAGCTGTTGTTCTGATCAGTATGGGCTGAGTGAGTAAATGCTGTTTTGCTTACAGTGTTTTCAACAGACACGAAGAAAAACAGTAAATCGGCGTCGGCCATCTACTCTTATCACCGGCCTCATGACGATTTAGTTTTGGTTGTTTCCAGTTGACCGAAGTACAGTGCCTAGCTGGGACAGACATGGTCGGGGTCAGGGTGAGCCCGAGTAGCGCCGTGGGAATAATGGCAGTAACAGGACACGGTAGATGAGACCGAAGTTCACACACACACACACACACACACACACACACACACACACACACACACACACACACACACACACACACACACACACACACACACACACACACACACACACATATATATATATATATATATATATATATATATATAGAGAGAGAGAGAGAGAGAGAGAGAGAGAGAGAGAGAGAGAGAGAGAGAGAGAGAGAGAATATCACTAAAATGCCTAATAAAATTCTTAAAATGCTCGACCCCTTGGGGAGCAACATCTGTTAAAAATGGTAAAAGGAAGTTTAAAATCGACAGCTCTGTTTCGAGCGCTGGCTCTCCTCAGGATGGTTTTGGGTTGTCTGTTGGAGACAACCAAAACCATCCTGAGGAGAGCCAGCGCTCGAAACAGAGCTGTCGATTTTAAAACTTCCTTTTACCATTTTTAAAGGATATATATATATATATATATATATATATATATATATATATATATATATATATATATATATATATGTATGTATATATTATAGAGAGAGAGAGAGAGAGAGAGAGAGAGAGAGAGAGAGAGAGAGAGAGAGAGGCAAACAGACAGATATTTTGAAACCGCCTACATTAATGAAGGTGGGCACTCATTCTTTATCAAGGCGTGATAAACTTGCTACACGTAAGTCATACACATACACACGTCATTTTCATCAACAACATGTTTTAACTTAATATGTTTGAATAGGTAAAAAGATATACTAACAGCGTTACAGTAAAAGTCAACACAGTTCTCATTCGAGAGACTGTGTATAAACAAATCAACAGTCTCTTTGTTTTCCCTCCTCCCTTTGAAATCCAGGAAATAGATGCAATTTAAAAACGAGAGAGAGAGAGAGAGAGAGAGAGAGAGAGAGAGAGAGAGAGAGAGAGAGAGAGAGTCTTACGTAGTGTATGGTAGTGTGTATGAAGTGATGGGAGGGGGGGGGGAGGGGGGATTGGAGGGAATGAGAGTTGGATACGGAGAAGACTATGAACACGTGTAAACATGATGTTTGCTCCTCCCTGGTTTAATTTTTCTTTTTTGTTTCATATTCTCTAAGGAAACGTTGCTTGTTTGTTTTTTTTCCACTGCAACCCAAAGCTAACAGTAGCCCGCATACTCTTCTTGAATATCAGTCAGAAATCGGAAGCGCAGTAAATGAAATTTGGAGTGGAAAAAAACCTAAGATACTGATTTATGTGCCCGGAAAAATTCAATACCGATGGTCGTAAATCACATAAAGGTTAGTTCACACACACACACACACACACACACACACACGCACACGCACACGCACGCACGCACACGCGCACACACACGTGCGCGCGCGCGTGCGCACATACGCATGTATGCGCGCACCCAACCACAGGCGCACGCACACACACACACACACACACACACACACACACGCACACACACAATCGCAAGCACCCACGCACGAACGCACACACGCAAGCACGCATGCACGCACGGACGCAAGCACGCACGCACGCACGCACGGACGCTCGCACGCACGCACGCACGCACGCACGCACGCACGCACGCACACACACACACACACACACACACACACACACACACACACACACACTGTTATGAACAAACGTGTTCATGAAAATAGGTATATTTCTGCCCTGACATTGGTCCAAAAGGGACACAAAGTACTCTGTCTCTGGGACTGTAACATTCCCACGGACACCACAGTGAAACAAAATGACGCACAAATACATGTCTTCGAAACAATTGTTCATGAATAGTGGTGAATCAGAGTCACAATCTTTTAGCGTGAAGCATGAGGCGGGCCAAAAATATGAAGTCAGCAGCCATCCAGGGTACTACTTATCAAATATACCCTGGAAGTTGTCACATTGGAACCTTTCCGACTAGATTTTTTTTCAAGCAGGGACGATGATAAAAATATTGTCGTCTGTTACCATGTTAACAGCTTTTCTTAGCCTCATTTTCAGAGATTTTTTCTCAGTGTTCAGCTTCCCTTTGCTTTTTAAATTTTTTTTACCGATCCTTTTGTTGACAGCACCGTGTTTCTCCCCCTCTGACTCCTTGACTAGTTCTAAGCGCCTAGTGTCACATCTTTAAGATGTCACTTGTAACCCGTGTCTGCGACCTCTGTTGTTGTTTCAGTCAACGTTTGGTTGAAACTCTGTTTTAGGGCTTCGAGGTCTTCTTTCAACAGTACCAGTGGGGCAAATTTTCGTCACTGCGATATTGTTCAGCTATGACACGATCGTGCAGTTTTGTAAAGACTGAATTTTAGACAGCTCTTTTTTCTTAAATCTCTTAATGTTTAAAAACGTATCAAAACGTTCACCGTGACAAAGTCAAGGTCATTGCCAACGTCATCTCCTAGAACTGTCAGTAAGGTCAGAGAATCTCCTCTGCTTCCAGTAGCCATGTCAGTAGTAGCAGCAGGATCGTCATCATCATCACCATGTTGTTGTTGTAGGTATAGTTGTTACTTTAGTTGCTGTGGTGGTGGTGTACTTTTTTTCTTCTTCTTCTTCTTCTTCTTCTTCTTCTTCTTCTTCTTCTTCTTCTTCTTCTTCGTCGTCGTCGTCGTCGTCGTCGTCGTCGTTCTCCTCCTTCTCCCCTCCACCTCCTTATCCTCTTCCTCCTCTGCATGCTGCTCTTGTTGCACGTGGCTCTTGCAGCCAATTATCATCTTGTTGGATTAGTGTGGCCTAACTGAAAGGACTGTTCACACAATTCCGTACAGGATGAAAGCAATTTTTTTTCCAAACGAGAGATCGGAGCATGGCTTATCCTGTCTTCTTTTCAACGGTCATGGCGTGATACATGAAACTAATTTTTGATGCAAGGGAAAGCTTTCCTGTTCGTTGTACGGTCTACTCTTTGCACTGGAGTAGGTATATGATCAGCAGCACAGTGACTGATTACTGGGCAGACAGCTGGAATGCTCGACTGACTGTTAGACGGCTGCAAAGCATACTAGACAGATTGACGACAATCTCCGGTAGGTAATGCCCCCGCAAAGGTTAATGATCAAATTCTATTCAACCAGTGTGAGAAAGTAAGTAGTCCACAACCACGCAAGCACAATGTAGGTTGTAAAGTGGATAATCATGCAAGCAACTATGTGACCAAGATTCTGGCCCCTCACAAATGTTATTAAACTGGTGTGGAAAATGTAGTCAACTACCACGCAGACACAATATGTGTAGTAAAGTGAATATTCATACAGGCAAGTATGTGACCACGACTCCGACCCAAGAAGTGCTACATCTCTACACCCGTCCACCACTTCCCCATCACCTTCTCCACACAGGACTGCTTTGGACTCTAAAGTGCCTACGAAACAAACAGTGATTGGATTACCGGCGGGTGAGTTGACCATAAACTCTCTCGAAGGAACGTTTACACTGAGGTCCCCTACAAATGGCACCAGGAAAAATCCCCCGGTCCCTCCAAATCCGAATGAGCACCTGCATGAGGAGAATGACGTTGTGGTTCTTATAGATTACCAGTTAATATTTCCATTGAGACTGACACTAAGGCCATCCTGCTCCTTATTCCCCATCCCCTCCTCTTCCTCCAAGACAGAAATGAACATGAGAGACCCAAATGAAAGAACGAGTCGTCATGTCGGTTTAGGAAACAGCGGTCAAGATGAACAAGGCGTGATCCTAAATTTGCCATTTGAACGGACCTAAAGTAATTCTTTAAACTGTGTCTATGTTTTCAGTGGCAATCCTATGGAATGGTACAATACTGAGACAAGTACCTGACATTGTTCACCCACTTCAGACTGAGTAGAGGATAGACAGATGTTGTAAATAGACAAAAATGTATTTTGACCGCAGATAACCATAAAGCTGGCAAGATTCCTACTGCCAGGAATGTTTTTTATGGACCATGTGTGAATATGTCTGCTGTTGATGGGCTAGAAATTGACAATAACGAATGTCAGCTCTTAAGGCCTTGGTTATTCAGGTATTTCAAGTTATTCAGGTGTTTTGCAGGATGGAAATCCAGGGCTGTAGTTGTGAAAGAGGCAAAGGAGCTCAGGGAAGCATGAGTGTATGTGGATGTTGCTGCTATCAAGCCCACCCGACAGCAAGCAAAAGAAATATTCACACAGGTTGTGTGATATCGCCCAAGTCCCATAGGGAGACGAGCCTAACACTCCACTCCAGTGAGACATTTATTGGATCCCCGTCTCCGCTCCCCCCCCCCCCCCCCCCCCACCTGCTTCCTCACCCACACACACACCCCGCCACCTCCCATCCACCCCCTCCCCGCTCGTAAAGCTCTGAACAAACACCACCCTGAAAGTTATCGGGGAAGTCTGTTCCGTCGGCTGTCTCTGGGTATTATCCAGGAAGTCTTACAGTCTGGGATAAGGGCGGGAGGGGGGGGGGGGGGGGGGGGTGTATGAAGAACCATATTAGCCTGGGACCCTCATCAAATCGGAACAAACAGTAGCTGTGGTGGACTGTTGTATTCTGAGAATGGAAATGTTATGGATGTCACTGACAAAGGAACCCGGAAATATAAATTAAAAAAAAAAAAAGAGAGAGAGAGAGAGAGAGAGAGAGAGAGAGAGAGAGAGAGAGAGAGGGGGGGGGGAGGCACAGTAGAAGAAACGGTAAGCTCTTGCTAATCGACACAAAGATTATGGGTAGTAGTAGTTTTTCGAATAATATTCTCTTTTGTTAACTTCACCTACTAGAATAACATTTTTTTTTCATGGTAGTCGAAATTGTACTGGTTCTGTATAAGGTTTTATTCTTTGCAGAGAGAGTACAGCGTTCATTATATGTTGCTTTGTTCTCTGTGCATGGTTTGAAACGTTAACATTGAGCATATGCCAAATTCACATCAACCTCTGCATGCAAAATCTTATCTATGAATAGTCAACAGAAACAAACTTAAAACTGTTAGCATAAAACTGGACGCACGCCTATTAGTTTTAAAGAACTGTTTTGGAAACTGCTACAATGCTACCTTCCCGCCGTCCATCTACAATATAATTAATTTGCTTCTTGATGATAGCATCGATTGCGTTTTGTTGTGCGAAGAAAGGGTTGTAGAGACCTTTGACTACTACCAAAATATGAAGAGCATCTTTAAAAGCATCATGTTTGATTAAATAGTACCCATTAAAAAGGTAACATAAAACATAGCTTGAGCATGAAACCATGTATCACTACAAGAAGTATGTGACGAAGTTCATGGTACATAAAACGTATATTTTGTTGATATACGTATAAATCCAATTAAGACATCTGATCCATGCCCAGTAAATGCGGACGTCAATGTTTCTATTGAAATGCGACGAATTCGTATATTTCATAATCAGCAGCCCTCTTTTACTTTTTCTTCTTCACGTATGCAGTAATATTTAAAACAAAATGCTAACTGTGGCACCAATACGAATAATACATCAAACTCAGTGTTACAAATTTTAAGGAAAAAAAAAAAGAGAAGGAACTTCTATTAAAGACATCATAGCAAAATGACGAGTTGCAAGCCTCCTTTTACTTATAGCTTGTAGATCTCTGTACTTTCGGTCAGTGTAGCGCTATTGCTGATTTATTGAAAACACTTGGAAAGTGAACGTATGCCTAATTGCTCAGTTTTTCATTTTGCGAACTTGATAAAGCGATTGGAATATTCGAGATTATGTTAGAATGTTTACCAGGTCTCCGTAAGTTGTTAATGCATTACTGAAGGTTCGATAATGTAGTCTGATCGAATCATTTAGGCTTTTTCCCGATTTCATTGGCTGAGCTTAGCGATATGCAGAACATTGTAGGAAAGAATATTGAGTATGTTCCATAATATTCTTTAGCTAACATATAAAAGGGATGAGAGCTGTGCGACTGAAAGGGTGAGAGAAATGAGATTTTCTGAAGCGTTCTAGTCATCGTCGAGCACGGACGTGTTCGTATCTTCACAGAGTTTGAGTCTAGTTGAAATTGAAGCTGCCGTGAACAGGGTATTGGCTGCTGCATACACGTCTGAGTTCCTGTGCGACTTATTGAACCTGAAGGTCAGTTTGACTGCTGTTTACTGTTCATATATTCTTCACCGTTGGTAAATACAAGGATCCTCTTCGTTTCAATACCGCCTGGTGTATTTTGTCGTCTGCTAGCTAAACACCTACCACAGGGTCTACAACGAACTCACGCAAGGTACTGCACTTACCTGTATATGTTCAATCACCTTGTACTGAGGAAGTCAGCAGTTTAGCGTGTGACATTCAGTACATTTGCATTTTACCAATATCTAAGGAATAAAAAATATATACCAGCAGACAGCAAACACACATCTGCCATTTTTAGTAGTCCCGAGTCGAGTGCCTAATTTTAGATCTCAAGAATCATATTCCTATCTTGGAGATTTCTGATATGTGTGCAATTATGCAAGGCAGTTTGGGTGCATATTAACACAACACTCGTTTGTTGGTTTTCATTTCTTTAAGCTGCACATTCGAATTGTTTCTGTATATATCAGAAAAAAAAAATGTATAACATGCAGTCAAACGTCTTGAGGATTCCCGAGCTAGTAATGCAAGGCGACCCAGTGAACATCTTCCTCGTTTGCCTCCCGTAAGATGAGCAGCCCGGCGTCCTCGATGAAGGGCTGCCGTCCACCCCCACAGCTCTCAGGGTGCTGTACAACTTGGCTTCTACTGCTGTCGGTGTTGGTCAGTACTTCCTTCTGGATGCTGCATGCGTCATACAGTCTTGAAGGATGTGGTCGGTTGCCATTGGTCCCTTACCAGAAGGGCATTCTCCACACTGTCCAATGCCAAATTTTGTGTTCATGTGAGGGAGCAGGCGATTGTGTTCAGTCCTAAGGCGGAAGATCTTGACCTCTTCCCGTCGTCCCAGCAAATAGTATTTGTCTTCTGGGTTGTATTCGGGGTGCTGGAGGCGCCACTTTGTTCCTTGCAGTGTCTTGATGATTGTTTTGATTTCATCGTATGACATCAGGTTGCTGGTTTCCTCCTTCTGTGTACCGTCTTTTGCCAGAATGTCCGCTTTGTCGTTGCCTCTGATGCCACAGTGTGCTGGTATCCATTGTATCACCACTTTCTCCACTCTGGCACTCAGGGCAACACGGGCTGAAGTGAGATAGTTCTGTTCTTTGCAGCGGGAGTTCTTGAGGGATTGGATCACGGGTAGAGCATCTGAGAACACCACAACCTGCCCTGTTCTTGTGTTCTGCGAGACTGTTGTGGCTGCCTCACAGAGAGCTTCTCGCTCAGCTCGGACGTTGGTGGAGTATTTATCTGTTGGGATTGCAATTTCTTCATCTCCGTCTTTGTATCAAAGGAAGATTCCAGCTCCACCATTCCTCGTTGCTTTTGCGGCAGAGCCATCTGTAAAGACATGCGTCCAGTCTTCCTGGGGGTACTGGTTGCAGATGTACTCCATGGCCAGGGCTTCCGTTGGGTCCCCTCTTCTCCACTCCGGGAATGCTGGTGACGACTGTTGGGAACATCTGCCTCTTCCAAAATAGGTGGGTGACATTTGCCGGGATTAGGTTTGCTTCGTGTTCCATCAAGACCGGGGATTGTCTTTCAAGGTGTCTTGACTGGTGGATGAATCTGCCTCTTTTCAGTCGGCTCTTGGTGGGTCTGCTCATTCTGTTGTTCATTGAATGGTTTTCAAGGCGTTTGAATGTTGCTGCATGGATGAGGATCTTTGTCTCCCCTCTGTTGTCCAATGACTGTAGCTCAGTGGTCGCCTCCATCTTCAGGATTGGGGTGGATCTCATGGCGCCAGTTATGACACGCTGAGCTTGATTCTGTATCTTGTTGAGATGGTCGAGGTTAGACTTTGCAGCTGATGTCCCGTACTCAACTACAGGTCGGGCTCTCCCCGTATAGAGTCTCTTCAGGACACGTTCTTAAGCTGCCTAGTCCGTCCCTGCAAGTTTCCTTATGATCACCAGTCTCAGCTTGCACCTGCTACAGCATCTGGTGATCTGCTGTTTCTAAGTGAGCCCTGCAGTCAAAGATCACTCTCAGGTAGGTAGGTGTGGGTTCCTCTGCAAGCCTTTGGTTGTTGTGTCAGTGTCAGCTTCGCCTCTTGCTTCTTGCTGGATCGGCTGAAGACAGTGTAGGTTGTTTTGCTTGAGTTGACAGAGACAAGCCATTCCTTTGTCCAGTCGCTGATCTTGTTGAGCGCAATCTGAAGGCGTACCTGTGCTGTAATGGTGTACTCTTCACAGCACATGGTACGCGGTCATCTGCGTATATCACTTCTCTGACTTTCTTGGCAGATCTCTGACGATGACATCTATAAAGATGAGGAACAGCGTTGGCGAAAGGACTCCTCCTTGTGGTACTGCCTGTCTCAGCACCTTCTCTTGCTCTTTTGGCCCTGAATCTTGACTCAGGCTTGGCGATTGTGTAGGTACTGGCTGATCCAGGTGTACATCCCCCCCCCCCCCCTCCCCCCCAGACACACTACATCGCCGTAGTTTGAGCCTGAGTCTGTCCTTACAGATTTTGTCGTCGAACGCCCTCTCCATGCTAATGCAGACAGCAAACGTGTTTTTATTTTCTTGGAAAGCGTCCTCTATGATTTGAGTGATGAATGAATGTGATCTGGTCTTCTGTTGATCTGTGTTGGCGGAAGCCTACCTGTTCAGGGCTCACCTGCTGATGCTCGTCAAGGTGCCAGACAAGTTTTGTGTTGACAAGTCTCTGCATCAGCTTTCCAAAGCAGCTTTTTAGGCTGATGGGTCTGTAGCTGTCAGCCTTCGACTTGTCCTTTCCCTGTTTATGAATGGAGATCATGTCTGTTTCCCTCCAACACTGTGATACTAATCATGTCTTCCAGCTAGAGTTAAAGATTGTTAGGACTGCCTTGCTCTTCATCCCAAGATGCAGAATCATTTCATTTGTGATTCCGTCTCGTCCAGGTGACTTCTTCAGATTGAGGCTCTGCAACGCTTCCTCCAGCCCCCTTTCTCTGTGAAAGCTGTGGTCATGACTTCCTCTTGGGGCTCTTTCTCATGAAGTTCACCTTGGGCCCTGTGCACTGCAGCTGTATGCTCAGGAGGGACATCCAGATTGCTGACGTTTTCCTAAACGTCTATGAAGTGGTCTGCTGCTTTATTTCCAGAGAGGTATTTACATTCTCTTGTATTGTTATTGCGGTGCGACTTGTTGTTTCGTTACTGAGGGTACTAGACAGTTTCCACAGCTTGCTGCATCCTTGTCGAGATTTAGGCTTTCAGTTTTTTCTCTTGACAGCTTTTTCTTGCAGCTGGTGCGCAGGACAGCTTGTATCTGGCAGTTACGTCCTTCAGCGCTATGTTATCCTCCAGTGATGGCTGCTTTTGTACTCGATCCCTGGCTTCCGTAACAGCATCTCAGATTCTGGAGTTCCTCCATGCAGTAGGGCTTGTAGTCTTTGCGTGCTGCTCTTGGGATGGATTCTGTAGCAGCTTTCAAGATGGCTTTGTGAAGTTTTGAACCATCTTGTTTGAGTCCTCTGCCTGATGTTGACTGGCTTTGTGTATGTATCCGTGAGGGTATCGAAGAGAGTCCAGTCCGCCTTTCTATAATTCCAGTGGGGAAAACACTTTGCTTGAGGAGTCTGCAAGTTGAGGTTGATAGAGAGTTTGACGGGGTTGTGGCACTTCCTCCAAGCTGGTTGAGGACTGTTCTTGTGGTCCTGACGGACAGGTCGTTGGTGGCGAACGCTAGATCTGGTGTTGATGTTGTCATCCAGCGTCTAGAGTAGAACGTGGCGTCATCCTCTTCTTGGTTGATGAGATGAAGATGTGTGTCAATCTCTCAATCCTCAACTTCTTCGCCTCTCTTGTCCGTCTTGTCATAGCCTCATCTCTCTGAGTGACTGTTAAAATCTCCCCCACCACCACGCAGTTGTTGTCTGGGATGTTCATGTATGTGAGGGAAAGATCACGATCTTGAGGGCAATAGATATTGTAGATCCTGATGTTGTTGTTCTTTAAGAACTATATCAACCCGTTGGATTCTGCCTGTTGATTGGTGTCGATCATGAGTTCTTGTGCGGCGATGGAATTCCGCACCAAGACAGGCACCCGTTCTTTGTTTCCTCACGGTCCAACCTGATGGTCTCGTAACCCATCACTTGAAAGCGATGGTGTACGGTCAAAATGTGTCTCTTGGACACATGCGATGTCAATATTTTCTTGGTGCATCCTTCCTGCCAGGCCAAGTTTCTTCTTATGCATCCCGTCTGCATTCCATTGGAGAATGTTGAGCATTCTGGGTGATACTGTTTGCTTGGCACCAGCAGGAGGATGAGGACTCCTTCTTCGTTGCATTGGCATGCGGAATTTTCTTGTCCGACCACTGACTGCTTGGGGTGGGCCTCTTTAAGTCATAGGGCCCGGATCCCGACCTCCCCGGCGGGTCTCCGAAGGTCGAGCACCACATCGAAATTCTGTGGACTACATCATCATGAAAGCGTACATGCATGGTATCGTGATTTAAGTTGTGCAGGGGCCCTATACCTCCGTCCTCAGCTGGAGTTTTCTTTCGGGGTGCCTCACCCTTAGCTCATTGGCCGTACTTCCGACCCTGTGAGCACAGGGGGCATTGTTTCTTCGAGGGTCCCACGCCGGGGCTTGAGGTTATAACGCGCCTCTTGACCACATAATGAACCCGTTTTTAGGACACATGGGGTATTTCATGAGGACAACAGTGCCACCTGTTGACCCACCCTGTCCTGGTAGGAACATCGCCAGTTGGTCCGGGACTGCTTGTTCTGCTAGGCAAGCCTGACTTATATCGCAGCTACATACCTGAGGGCTGTTCCCCTATCCGCCACCCGGGGACCCGCCGAGTTGGGGATGGTCGCCCCACTGCTGAATTGGAAGCAGCTTGGAGTGAACATCAATGATAGGGCTGGTTTAATTGACCCAGTCAGGTACACTGCAGCAAAGGTCCCCTCACTCCGGATTGATGTATGTTTTTTTTGTGCGCTGTTTGGTTGGTTTGTTTCTTCAGGGCATGACATGGTTCAAATGCTAAACTTGCAGACAGATCCTGCAAATGGAACTGACGGCTCAACAGCACTTGTATCAATTGATAGCCATTTGTCTTAGTTTCGGCAGCAACTCCCTCTAGTGTCTATCATAGTGAACATGGAAAAAGCCTCTATGGTAAAATGCCTTTTCTGGCTATTCTCTGAACCTTCATAATACAACTTAATACAGTTTACATCCTCCATATATCCGACACCACATTTTACCTCACCGCCGTCTTGCCATCAGACCACAGCCAGACTATTGTTGTGATGCATATAAACCTGTGTCTTTAATATTTCTTTAGATGACTTTCGAGGGCAGATTTCCGTGTGATTAAACGGACTGGTGCCAGTACCAGCGACATCTACATCATGTGAACTGAATGTGGATGATCTTGAATAGTATCAGGGGAATTGGTGGATGGTAACGTTAATTAGATAAACATTTGAAAATAGCTTCATTTTTAAGGTTACAAATAGCCATCCACTCATCTGCCTTATCAGGTAATGATCGGTGAAATACAAACACAGAGCTTATTAAGGGTAAGACTCTTGCTGTCCTAGCATCAGGTGAGGCCAATACACTAAAGAAAATCCTAGCTGTCTTCCGGAAACATCAGCCCCAAATCCTCTGAACGGGAGAGGGAAGTGTGTGTGTGTGTGTGTGTGTGTGTGTGTGTGTGTGTGTGTGTGTGTGTGTGTGTGTGTGTGCGTGATCGCAAGCGCGCGCGCGTGTGTGCCTTTCTTTCTTTCTGTCTGTCTGTATGTATGTGAAAGGAGTGTGAATAGGAGTGGTGAGGAGAGTAAATGGAGTTGGCAAGGTGCAAGTCTTGAGTGAGATTCACTAAGACAAAAATCTGATTACTTTGAAAAGCTGGTGAAAGTGTGTGTGTGTGTGTGTGTGTGTGTGTGTGTGTGTGTGTGTGTGTGTGTGTGTGTGTGTGTGTGTGTGAACGGAGGGGTGAAGGGGGAGAAGGGAGCGGTAGTACTGACGCTTAACGTCCTTGGCATGGCTACTGTTAATGAATTGGCCTGACATAAGGCGAGAGTACATATATCTGACGCAATGACAAGTTGGGACCTTCATCTGCATGGATCTAATACGTAGTATGTTGGCATACCGTTTGAAATATTGTGTTGAAGATTCTGCCCTGTATCTCATTGAACATTCTTCAGCGCAATATCGAAACACTGCTGGCATTTACCAATATGCCTAGAAATTATGATGATGCAAGTATCAGTGTGTTCAGGTTCCGAGCTGGACAACTAGACTCAGGGGCAGTCACAGACACGATCTGTGGTATAAAAGGTTGCCTTGTTGAACACCGCATCGCATATTTCTCTTTCAAAACAATCTCTATCAATGTTCAACCAGACCAGATGTACGTGCGTCCACTGAAAGAAGTATGGAGTCAAAACTGAGCGCCTCAGTTTAGTTTATTTTTGTTAATGGATGCCATAACAGGGCTGTAACGTACCAAGATTAGTTCCATGAAAGTTTAAAAAAAAACTACATATACCCGTTTAACTCGTACATGCTCAAAACGCTTTAAAACTGGGATCTGTACACACACACACACACACACACACACACACACACACACACACACACACACATACACACACACCTACACGCGCTCACTCACACGCACATTTCCATTCATTCATGTTTTTTATAGTCCAGCCGACTATAAATGATCAGTTCAGACTGCCACCTCGCTTAAGTCAAGTCTCAAAACAAATCTTTGAAATGCACATAGACCTTTTCGTAAAGTCCAAAATCACATTCGGTAGAAGATCTCTCATTTAGGTTTTCATAGAGTCTGCTGTAAAGTGTTTATGTTTGACATTGTGTAAGTCCCACTCTAGTACTTCCCATTCCTATGCCCATGATGTTATAGTTATTCCAGACCATTATTTGCTGCCTCTGCCGTGTATAACAATGTCGCTGGGGCGTCTGGTGGAATGGTGTTTCTTCTGGTAGTATTCAATGCATTTATTGTCTGTCTTAGCATTTGATTGTCCCTCAATATGTAACATACTTCGCATGAGCGTGGGCTGTGTACCACTGTTTATATGAGCTGGGTACGAAGGGTCTCCTTTATTTATTGCATTTCGCAAGGCTTCTAATAAATTGAGGATGGGTGAACACGAACATGTATTTGAAGATGCTAAACCTAAGAGGAGCCAAATGCCACATTTTGATCCAGCCGAGATTTTTTGAGCGCTTTTTTTCCGCTCAGCCTATACTGGGATGCCTTCTGGAATCTCTTTGCCGTTCTCTTCTTTCGTAACGTATAGTATGAGTCGTCAGCTTTGCCTTTGACCATGGCTTTATTTATGGTGATTTTGCTCCTAGATATTTTTGCTTCGCGTATATCCCTTGGCCATGTCAGCTGTCTCTCTCAAACTGTCCCTTTTCATCCAGTCTTTGTTCAGCACGCGACGGAGTGATCCTACAAATGTATTTCTACGTCCCTCATAATGGCAAAAAATAAATAAATAAATAAAATAAATAAATAAAAATAAAAACCCAACAACAACAACAACGTAGAATTTCTAACTTTCTATCCATCGAGGATGGATTTCATTTACATGCGAGAGTTCAGCACAGTGTCAGTGTGATCAGATGAGAAACTATGTCATTTTTTTGTGTACTCGCTGATTGTCGTCTCCATTAATTCCAGTGTGCTGGTGTTCCCACCCCATTCAAAAATAGAGTAACCTGGGGGTTGGGAGGCTACTTACAGGCAACTCTATATGCCAGTTTGGCATCAGTTTCCCTCTTTGTGTTTTTGAAAGTGTTGCTATGCGACCTTCACAGTTGTACTGTTTTATATATTTTCCTTTGCAAAATGAGGCTCCATAAAATATTTTGGTTAAAACGTACTGGATGAAGCTACCACTAAGACTAAGTGCTTCCGTACATTTCATGTTTCATCTTCTTTAGTTGAAGAGATTGTCATGTCGCCGATGAAATCTTTTGAAGAGAGAACTTGGTATCCATAAACCTGTACTGCTAAATGGAGAAAGTATTAATCCTATTTCTATACCACCTTCCAGACTGATCCACTCTGTTGTCAAATCGTTTGCTAGGAAACTTCGGGAAGTCATGAAAAGTCAGAAGTTGTTTGGGATATGACACATTTCAAGTACCAGTTTAATCATCTGTTAAGTGACGGATCTATAAACATTTGTCAGATCGAAAAACGTCATATAGTAGTTATTGCTGAGTTATTTGAATTGCTTCTGTTCAAAGCTCAGAAATGATAGTTGCCTGAGTAGGTTGATGGCTGACGTGCTCAAATCTCCTGAAATGCACACTCTATGAGCTGCTTTTTCAACTCTCTCAGTACTGACGTCATCAGTTTTTGGAGCCACTTACGGACATTTGGAGCTTACTGAAATGATAAGTGACATACTGCAGCTTACCCCCTCAACGAATTTCCCCAGAACCAGGAATGCTGGAACACTTCAGGGGACAGTTCAGTGATTTGCTCTTCAAACCGGCAAGTGTTGTAACTGCTGAGCAGTAATCATGCTCTAAGCATTGTACTATTATATGAAGTGTTTTATTTCTGATGAAGCCCTTGTGGCGAAAGCTTGAGAATGAAAATCGTCCCTGTGGGAAAAGACGTCCAACTTGTTTTAGTATTCATTATATTCAAATAAAATGTCGTTTTGTTGTGGCGCGGTGTGTGTTTAAAAAAGGATGATAAAAGGAAGTTTTTAAAACCAACAGATCTGTTTCGAGCCAGCGCTCTCGTCAGGATGGTTTTGGGGCGCCTACTGCCGGTGTTATATGGCCTGATGTCACTGTTTGCACGTGCGGGTTGGCTGCACGTATTGTTCGTTTGGGGGGGGGTTGTTTACAGTTCAGGGTGCGTTTGCTGACAACGATTTCCATTTGTGCCTGCAGTTGTTTACTATTTCTACTTTAGTGTTTAGGGTTGCTAAGTATGGTTTGCATAGTATTAACCATTTTTCTGTTGAACATAGGTTGCATCTTTTTGAAATGTTGTTGTATGGTGATGCCCTTTTTATGATTTTCCAGGATATGTTATAGTTTTATTTTTTTGTCTTTGAGTCTCCAAATATATTTGCTCAGTTCTGTTTGGTTTTGTATTTTTCTTTGTTGAATGACTGTTTATGGTTTGCGTATCTGGTTTTGAAGTGATTTTCAGTGATCCCTATGTATGTTTCTTTTTCATTTTCTGATGTCACAGTGGCTTGGTATACAATGTTGTTATAGAGGCATTTGTTGCTTAAGGACACTGTTCTTTTTTAGCACAATTGCAGGATTTCCTTTCTTCACCCTTCTTTGCTGTGTTGCTTTTCATTTTGTTGGATGAATCAATTATGTTTTAAGGTTAGGCATGCATGAATATGATAGTTTAATGGTGTTCTTGTTGAATATTTTGGACAGTTTGTGTTCTTTTGGAAAGGATGCTGTCAAAATTTTGAAAAATTCTTTTCCTACGTTTGTTTTTACTCGTCCATCATATGGAGGGTTGTACCATGTGATTTTCCTTTTCCTTTTTTTTTTGTTTTTGTTCATGTTGTTATCTGGGTTGTATTGTAGTTTGTAGCTGTAACCACTTTTTTGCAATGCCTCTTGGTATTCTGCTGCTGCATTGTTGAATACTCTTTCATTATGTGACAGATTAGATAATCTCTTGTTTATGCCATTGGGTATGGTTTTTAGTATAGATGGTGGTGGGTGTTGCTATTGATGTTTACATAAATGGGTGTGTCATTAGGTTTCTTGTATGGTTTATATATGTGGTTGTGGTTTGAGGGTCAAGTGTTATGTCTAAGTAGTTCACTACTTTTTTGTTTGCTTCAATGGTGATTTTTAAGTTATGGTTTTGGAAAATTTTGCATAGTTCTTTTTTTTTCTTGTTTTCAATGGTTCTTGGATTGTTGTTTAGCGCGGCGAGGCCGTCGTCTCTGTACAGTCCGACTTGTTTTCCGAGTTGCTTTTGGATGTTGGATAGTATAAACAGTCCGACTAGTTCACATGTTTCGGCACCGTCATACGATCCCATGGTCACATCAAATGTTGAGTTTTTATTTGTTTTCTTGATCCATGTATCATTTCTGCTGTAGAGTAAAGTTTTCTTGGTGTGAAAAATGATTTCCATTTCTGACCCTGTTATGTCTGTGTGTTTATTAGCAAATTTCAGAGCTTTAGTGAGTAGCTCTTCGTCTATGGATGGGTAGAAGTCTACTATGTCGAATGTGATGAATACTGTGTTCTTCTGTTTGTTAAGGTTTTTTGAACCATTGGATAACTTCATATGTGTTCTTCCAGAGGTTGTATTCAGTGTTTGATTTTATGTTTTTTATGGCTTTTTCTAAGATTTTCTTACTTATTTTGCCCAGTTCAGATTTAGATGGGTTTATTAGTCTACATGTTGGGTTGTTGTGGAAATTGGGTTTATGGTCTTTAAGGGTTATGAAGCTTCTTTTATTGCAGTTGTTTCCACCCTGTCACCTAGATCCATGTGGTGTACGAGTTCTTTTTTTTTCTTTTTTTCGGATGTTGTTGTGTATGGTTTTATCAGCTTTTTTGTAGTTTTTCTGAATGTTTTTATCAAGAGTTTTTTATCATTTTGTGTATTTGTTTTATTTCATTTTTTAATGATGTTTGGAAATCGTTGTTTGATTTTTTGAATTCTATATGTAACCATGGGGTATTTCAGTGAGGACAACAGTGCCACCTGTTGACCCCACCCTGTCCTGGTAGGAACATCGCCAGTTGGTCCGGGACTGCTTGTTCTGCTAGGCAAGCCTGACTTATATCGCAGCTACATACCTGAGGGCTGTTCCCCTATCCGCCACCCGGGGACCCGCCGAGTTGGGGATGGTCGCCCCACTGCTGAATTGGAAGCAGCTTGGAGTGAACATCAATGATAGGCTGGTTTAATTGACCCAGTCAGGTACACTGCAGCAAAGGTCCCCTCACTCCGGATTGATGTATGTTTTTTGTGCGCTGTTTGGTTGGTTTGTTTCTTCAGGGCATGACATGGTTCAAATGCTAAACTTGCAGACAGATCCTGGCAAATGGAACTGACGGCTCAACAGCACTTGTATCAATTGATAGCCATTTGTCTTAGTTTCGGCAGCAAACTCCCTCTAGTGTCTATCATAGTGAACATGGAAAAAAGCCTCTATGGTAAAATGCCTTTTCTGGCTATTCTGAACCTTCATAATACAACTTAATACAGTTTACATCCTCCATATCCGACACCACATTTACCTCACCGCCGTCTTGCCATCAGACCACAGCCAGACTATTGTTGTGATGCATATAAACCTGTGTCTTTAATATTTCTTTAGATGACTTTCGAGGGCAGATTTCCGTGTGATTAAACGGACTGGTGCCAGTACCAGCGACATCTACATCATGTGAACTGAATGTGGATGATCTTGAATAGTATCAGGGGAATTGGTGGATGGTAACGTTAAATTAGATAAACATTTGAAAATAGCTTCATTTTTAAGGTTCCAATTGAATTCTATGTTGGCTATCATTTTTTTTTTTCATTTTATCCTCAAAAGATTTCATTTCATCTATGGCTGGTGGAGATCGCCATGATTTGAAGTCATATGTGTTTTTTGTCCTCTTTTTTTGCATTCGGATTCAGGAAGAAAAATGCTTTCCATCTCATGTTTCGTACGAATTTTTCAGTTTGTTCTATTAATCTTTTTAAAACGAACAATACGTGCAGCCAACCCGCACGTGCAAACAGTGACATCAGGCCATATAACACCGGCAGTAGGCGCCCCAAAACCATCCTGACGAGAGCGCTGGCTCGAAACAGATCTGTTGGTTTTTAAAACTTCCTTTTATCATCCTTTTTTAACAGATGTTGCTCCCCAAGGGGTTGAGCACTTTCAGATTTTTATTAGGCGTTTTAGCAATATGTTTGGTTATATATATATATATATATATATATATATATATATATATATATATATATATATATATATATGCGCCCGTGTGTGTGTGTGTGTGCGTGTGTGTGTGTGTGTGTGTGTGTGTGTGTGTGTGTGTGTGTGTGTGTGTTATACTGAAGAATTCAGTAGTATGGGAAAACAGGTGCAGGCTAACAATTCTTCTGTCATTACATTAATGCCTTGGCAAAAATGTAAAGAAAAAAAAAAAAAGAGGGGGGGGGGGGGGGGGGGGGGGGGGGGGGGGGGGGGAGGGAGGGAGAAGAGGGTAATGAGAACAAAAAGTCAGAGAAAACATATCATAAATGTTAAACTCTTCACTAGCAGCATATGGGAACCTTCGTAATCCTTCCTGAAGACAGATTAATTCATGTTGCCTGCTCCTAGGCCTTTCGTCCGCTGGATCGGACTCGCGAGGGAGACACGGCCGCTTGTGTCTGTGCTCTCTTAGCATCATCTTGGCATTTAAGGATGCGAGGTAGGTCAAAATGTGTCCAACAGACCGAGTGGCCAGCTGTGCTGTTTAATAACCCAGGCATTGTCAGCAGCTAAGAATTGAGCAGAACAGCCTTTACTTTGATCTCCTAAGAGATGCAATGTCCAACTGATTGACCAAACAAGATCATGCTGAACAATTTAGTAGTGGGGGGAAACAACTGCAGGCTACAATTCTTCCATCATTACATTAATGACAGATTTTCATGAAGAAAAAGGAGTGGAACGGGAGAGAGAAGAAGAAAATGAGAATATGAAGTCGGGGAAAATCAGAAACGTTAAGTCAGGGAAAAAACACACACACACACACACACACACACACACACACACACACACACACACACACACACATATATATATATATATATATATATATATATATATATATATATATATATATATATATATATATATATATATATATATATATATATATATACACCTGCACTTGTTTTCCCCCACTACTTTATTGTTCAGCATTATATTGTTTGGTCAATCAGTGGGTGATTGCATCTCTTAGGAGATCCAAGGAAAGGTCGTTCTGCACAATTCTTAGCCGCTGACAATGCTTGGGTTATTGAACAGCAGAGCTGACCACTCAGACTGTTCCATATCTTTTGATCTCCTTTGCATCCTTATATGGATCCTCAAGCATAGGCTCAAAGATTGTCTCTTACATTTTATACTGTTTGCGTAATGTTTTTAGTTTCAACAACTTTTTTTCCTCTCCACACTTTCGTTTTTTTAATTCTACTACCTTTTGCTGGCTGCTTTGGGGGTGCTGTTGGATTCTTTTTCGAACCCTTGGCGGTCGGAACACCACAGAATTATGGACTGTGGTGTGTCTCTATCTGACGCCAAGAGCAGAGACACAATCAGTCGTGTCTCCCTGATGAGTCCGATCCAGCGGACGAAAGGCCTCGGAGCAGACGATACATATAGATCTGCCTTCGAGGGGGATTGCGATAATTTCCTCATGCAGCTAGTGAAGGGTTTTCATGTTTATGATATACATTTTCCCATTTACTTCATCTTAAAAAAAATTTTTTTTTCCCTCTCAATTTCAAATCTTTGCCAAGTCATTACTATAATGATGGAAGAACTGCTAACTTACACTTGTTTTCCCCCACTACTTTATTGTTCAGCATATATATATACATATATATATATATATATATATATATATATATATATATATATATATATATATATGTGTGTGTGTGTGTGTGTGTTGTGTGTGTGTGTGTGTGTGTATACTAACTGCTGGACAAATGTTAATGGGAAACAGTGTGTAGATAGTCAAAATCTCGCTTCAAAAGTTTCTTAAGTCTGTGTATCATTTCTTTTTTCCTCCTCCGACATATTTGTTAGAATTCAGAGTTATGAATGTTTCTTGATCATAGGGAACCCATCCTTGACTGCCGCACCCCGGTTGGTCCATAGTTCCGCTTGACATCCCCGCAGCGAAGAAGCAAACTGTCCCAGAATATCGGCGTGAGGTGCAAGCCTAAGGTGACACCGGCAGCTCTGGTTCGCAGCTTCAGCATGGCGACTCGTTTTGCTGTTTTTCTCTCTGCGGCCCTTTTCAAAATGAATTTGACGTAAACTGACAAAAAGGAGCCACAGGATACTCTGAAGACGAGGGGGGCTTCTTCTTCCCCTTTCGTCTCCCGTTAGAAGAACAGCCCGGTGTCCTCGATGAAGACTGCTGTCCACCGCAGCTCATCCCAGGGTGCCGTACAACTTGGCTTCCACTGCTGTCGGTTTTGGCCAGTACTTCCTTCTGGATGCTGCATGCGTTGTACAGTCTAGAAGGATGTGGTCGGTTGTCATTGGTCCCTCACCACAAGGCCACTCTCCACTCTGTCCAATGCCAAATTTTGTGTGCATGTGGGGGAGCAGGCGATTGTGTGTCTAGTCCTCAGGCGGAAGATCTTGACCTGTTCCCGTCGTCTCAGCAAATGGTATTTGTCTTCTGGGTTGTATTTGGGGTGCTGGAGGCGCCCATTTTATTCCTTGCTGTGCCTTGATGATTGTCGTGATTTCATTGTATGACACCAGGTTGTTGGCCCGCACCGTCTTTTGCCAGAATGTCCGCTTTGTCGTTGCCTCTGATGCCACAGTGTGCTGGTACCCATTGTATCACCACTTTCTCCACTCTGGCACTCTGGCAACAAGGGCTGAAGTAAGATGGTTCCGTTCTTTGCAGCGGGAGTTTCTTGAGGGCTTGGAGCACGGAGAGAGCGTCTGAGAACACCACCATCTGCCCTGTTGTTCTTGTGGAGTTCTGCGAGACTGTTGTGTGGCTGCCTCACAGAGAGCTTCTTTCTCTCAGCTCGGAAGTTGGTGGAGTATTTTCCTGTTGGGATTGCAATTCCTTCATCTCCGTCTTTGTATCAAAGGAAGATTCCAGCTCCACCATCCCTCGTTGCTTTTGTGGCGGAGCCATCTGTAAAGACATATGTCCAGTCTTCCTAGGGGCACTGGTTGCAGATGTACTCCATGGCCAGGGCTTTCCGTTGGTGTCTGACTATGTTCCTCTCTTCTCCACTCCGGGAATGCTGGTGACGACTGTTGGGAATACCTGCCTCTTCCAAGATAAGTGGGTGACATTTGCCGGGATAGGCTTTGCTCCGTGTTCCATCAAGACTGGGGTTTGTCTTTCAAGGCGTCTTGACTGGTGGATGAATCTGCCTCTTTTCAGTCGGCTCTTGGTGGGTTTGTTGATTCTGTTGTTCATTGAATGGTTTTCAAGGCGTTTGAATGTTGCTGCATGGATGAGGATCTTTGTGTCCCTTGTCGCGCCCAATGACTGTAGCCCAATGGTCGCATTCATCTTCAGGATTGGGGTGGATCTCATGGCGCCAGTTATGACACGCTGAGCTTGGTTCTGTATCTTGTTGAGATGGTCGAGATTAGACTTTGCAGCTGATGCCCATCCTTATGTCCCGTAGTCAACTACAGGTCGGCTCTCCCCGTATGGAGTCTCTTCAGGACACGTTCGTAAGCCCCCCAGTCCGTCCCTGCAAGTTTCTTCATGATTGCCAGTCTCGGCTTGGCCCTGCTACAGCATCTGGTGATCTGCTGTTCCAAGTGAGCCTGCGGTCAAAGGTCACTCCCAGGTAAGTAGGTTCGGGTTCCTCTGCAAGCCTTTGGTTTGCACAGTGTCAGCTTTGCCTCTTGCTTCTTGCTGGATAGGGGTGAAGACGGTGTAGGTTGTTTTGCTTGAGTTGACAGAGACAAGCCTTTCCTTGGTCCGGTCTTGATCTTGTTGAGCGCAGTCTGGAGGCGTACCTGTGTTGTAATGGTGTACTCTTCAGAGCACCATAGTACCAGGTCTGCGTAGATCGCTACTCTGACCCCTCTTGGTAGTTCTCCGATGATGACACATCTATGAAGATGAGGAACAGCGTTGGCAAAAGGACTCCTCCTTGTGGTACTCCCTGTTTTCAGCATCTTCGTCTTGCTCTCTTGGCACTAAATCTTGACAAAGAGCGTGGCGGCTGTGTAGGTACTGGATGATTCCGGTTGGGATTCCAATTTCTTCATATCCATCTTTGTATCGAAGGAAGATTCCAGCTCCACCATCCCTCGTTGCTTCTGTGGCGGAGCCATCTATAAAGACATGGGTCAGTATTCCTTGCAGATGTACTCCATGGCCAGGGCTTTCCGTTGGGTGTCTGACTATGTTCCTCTCTTCTCCACTCCAGGAATGCTGGTGACGACTGTTGGGAACACCTGCCTCTTCCAAGATAAGTGGATGACATTTGCCAGGATAGGCTTTGCTCCGTGTTCCATCAAGACTGGGGTTTGTCTTTCAAGGCGTCTTGACTGGTGGATGAAGCTGTCTCTTTTCAGCCGGCTGTTCTTGTGGTCCTAACGAACAGGTCGCTGGTGGCGAACGCTAGATCTGGTCTAGAGTAGAAGGTGGCGTCATCATCTTCTTGGTTGATGAGATGAAGATGTGTGTCAATGTTCCAATCCTCAACTTCTTCGCCTCTCTTGTCCGTCTCGTCATAGCCCCATCTCTCTGAGTGACTGTTGAAATCTCCTACCATCACGCAGTTGTTGTCTGGGATGTTCATGTATATGATGGAAAGATCACGGTCTTGAGGGCAATAGACATTGTAGATCCTGATGTTGTGTTCTTTAAGGACTGTATCAACCCCTTGGATCTCTGCCTTTTGATTGGTGTTGATCTTGAGTTCATGTGCGGCGATGGAATTCCGTATCAAGACAAGCACCCCTCCTTTGTTTCTTTCCTCACGGGCCCACCTGATGGTCTCGTAACCTCTCACTTGAAAGCGATGGTGTACGGTCAAATGTGTCTCTTGGACACATACGATGTCAATATTTTCTTGGTGCATCCTTCCTGCCAGGCCACGTTTCTTCTTATGCACCCCGTCTGCATTCCATTGGAGAATGTTGAGCATTCTGGGTGATACTGTTTGCTTGGCACCAGCAGGAGGATGAGAACTCCTTCTTCGTCGCATGGGCATGCGGGCATGCTGAATTTCCTTGTCCGACCACCGACTGCTTGGGGTGTGCCCCTTTGAGGCATAGGGCCCGGATCCCGACCTCCCCGGCGGGTCTCCGAAGGTCGAGCGCCACATCGAAATTCTGTGGACTGCATCATCATGAAAGCGTAGATGCGTGGTATCGTGGTTTAAGTTGCGCCAGTGTCCCGATACTTCCGTTTTTCAGCTGGAGGTTTCTTTCGGATTTCCTCACCCTTAGCTCATGGCCCGGACGTCCTGCCCGGTGAGCACAGGGGGCTTGTTTCTTAGAGGGTCACACCCGTGGTTTGAGGTTATAACGCGCTTCTTGACCGTATGATGAGCTCGTGTTAGGACACATGGGTATTTCAGTGAGGACAACAGTGCCACCTGTTGACCCACCCCGTCCTGGTAGGTACATCGCCAGTTGGTCCGGGACTGCTTATTCTGCCAGGCAAGCCTGACTTATATCGCAGCTAACCCCCATATATGAGGGCTGTTCCCCTATCCGCCACCCGGTGATCCGCCGAGTTGGGGATGGGTCGCCCCACTACTGAACTGGAAGCAGCCTGGTCCCAGACGAGGGAAGCTGAAAGCATGGTTTCTTCAGTAGTTGATGACGGAAGTACAGGCTCCTGCTCGACTCTGTCCTCCAACGTTGACAAAAACAATGAGACAGTGTCAACAGCGATCCGCACGCTACAAGACGCGTTTCACGCCCCAGAGAGAGAGAGAGAGAGAGAGAGAGAGAGAGAGAGAGAGAGAGAGAGAGAGAGAGAGAGAGAGATCAAAGTCTTGTTCTTCATTTTGTAAACGTCATAAACGAGTTTACATCACCCATATTGTTAGTGATAACGCTTTTTTAGTTCTTATTTCTATTTTACAGAAAGGATATGTTCTCATGCTTGCATGCATTAGATATTCATATTTTAAATGAAATGCAGCTTCCGAATTTACAAAGGTTTTCAGTCAATAAATTTCTCTCCTGACAATAAAAATTGGGATGCCAAGGCATTTATCGCCATCAATCTTCTGGGAGGAATCCAGCTGCCTGGTCCTGCAATGCTGATCCCAGTGCCACACAGTGTTACCAGCGTCCTGCGGCAGGCTTTGCATTAACAACATGGTCGATAACACATTTACAAGAGGAGCTAGTCAGATTTTCATTTTACGCTAAGGACGTTTCAGAATTTCCATTTTCTTCTAGAAGTTGGCATGTTGAATAATCACGCTATAAAACTAGTTCAGGCGTCATAGCAGCTTCGATGATGCAACGATTCATTCATTTTTCCTTCATTAATGGGAAGATAAGTCACACTGAAATCCGTAAAGCCAATATATATTACCTGTGTAAAGACTCTTGACGATATCTGTGGTATTTTGGTGTGATTTTCCCAATCCAAAAATTAATTACAATGCTTTATTGCATTATACTATAATATACGATGTTGTATTTTATCATAATTGTATCATACTGCATCATGTCATCTTGTACCATATTGTTTTGTATTGTTGCATTTCGTATGTGACATCACCATACAACTTACCTCCACCTCTCTCTCTCTCTCTCTCTCTCTCTCTCTCTCTCTCTCTCTCTCTCTCTCTCTCTCTATCTCATGTTTTTATCAGATTTTCTGATATTTTCCAACGCCAGTCTCTAATACCAGTCTGCTTATTTAACACGGAATCTCTTCGCTATCCCAAGCGGTAATTATGTGCAGTGTAGGTATACTCGGAATATCAGAGAATTTTGTCGCTTTGTCTCGCTCGAGACTCCGGCATGTATTGGGCGGTATAACTTCACACATTCTTGAAATCGCTAAACCTCCCCAGTTTCTTCCTTTCCACCTGCACCCCTGGTCGCGCGATCTGCTTGCACATGTTGCACGTGTTGTAATTCAATCATTAGCATAAATGGCGATGAGCATCAGCGTCTGAGAGATTGTCTTCCAGCATCGTTTATACATTACCTTACACTGCAGGTTGTGGGGGAATGACTGTCCTATTCCTGATCAAACACTCCCTTCCTTCAGATTACTAGCCCGCCCTCCCCTTCTTTCTTTTCCATAGTGACACTACTGGCTGATTTGTTTCTTTTACAGCCCGTCAATCGGATAGGCATCAGAGACCAGATGTGTAGCCTAGCACACAAAAAGTGGAAACCCAGTCTCCCCACTTTACTGCTCCACTGAAGGCTGCAAGACTGGTCACCAACAGTGGACCTACTTTTAGCACTGGTATAAGCCAGATGGAAGAACGTTTATCTCACCTACTCTGAGATCCTGTGTCAGGTTTCACTGATCAACCCAGAGGAACTGTAAGTTGAAACTAAGTTTCAGGTTCTGGGACTATGCCTCCCTTGTATGTATGCCAAATGTTCAACAGTATAACCAATACTTAGTGACGTCTATCAACGTTATGATTGAATATTCTATTGTGATAGTTTTAACTTTTTTTGCCAAAACTTCTTCGAAACTGCTAAGATGCTTGATTAACATCCTATTTTAACAATGTGACTTTTTACCAGTATTCAGTATTAAGATGATAATTGAATGCTATCTTCTGACACGTTAACAACATGGCTACATGGTGAAAACTTTTAATTGTCTAAATGCTTTGTAGCAGCTAACTACTCAACATGTTGCTTTGGTAAAGCATATTTCAAGTTACATCATGCGAATTCATAACTAACATTGAAGAGTTGTTTGCCTTCAGTTGTTTAGCGTTTTATTACTGTCTCCTACCACTCACATTCTGAGTGAAGAACAATAGCAGTTACTGATAGATATGGCAGATACATTTATGCTAGACCAATCCTTTGCCAGCTGAGATCTCACACATTTACTGACAGCCAGAGGGCAAGAGAGTGAAGCCTCACCAGGCGAGACTCTCGGATACTTCACTACAAACCAGGTTCTTATTTGTCACTAGATCTGGGTCTCTGGTCATTCTTCTACTGACCTAGCACAGGACCAATATTCCATGTAATTATGTGCCAAGTAGTGCAAACAGACCGGCTTGCATAAAGATACGATGGACAGTCACCATCAACTGGAGAGAGATCCACAATCCTCTTCAGCATCAGATAAGTTCTGATATTCCAGGTGGATTCAAACTAAACTCATCAAGAACATCCCCTGCCTTAATGATGAGATAACGTGGGATAAAGTCATCCCGAACAAAGACTGTTCTGACCGAAGGTCTATTGATTTTTTTATTTACCCTTATATTGTACAAAACAAGGTCGCTTAGAGCTTGGTCTCCAAGGATAGGCGCCGTGTAAATACTATCGGTATGAGTATTGTCTGTAACAGGTCACAGTACCACAAGGACATTGTACCCACCTGTCTTCAAGCAACGACTGGCTTCATGAAGGCAAGGGTACCAGACCTCATTGGTGCTGAGTTCGTATACGATAATAGTACTGGGCCAGTTTAGTGTTCATTTCCTTTGTGAAGCTGATGATATTGCGCGATGTTGCTGTTGAGTCCCCTTCATATGAAGATAATGATACTGAGTTTTATTAGGATTAATTCCCTGTAGAGAGATAATGGTACAAGGTCTTTTTATTGTTGAGTCAATGTACACGAAGGTAAAGGAACTAGGTCTCACTGGTGTCGAGTCCTTACACAAAGGTAAGGGTGGTGTACCCCCACTAGTCCTACATTAAACAAATGATTATGATCCGCAATAGCTCCAAGCCCTTATCAGAACGACTGCAATTGCTGACACACGTCTGCCACCAACTAAGTCATATTAAATTAATACATTTTGGCTGTCACACGTAGATACTGACTCCGCGTAAAGTAACTGTTTAGATACTGTTAAGATACCCGCTTAAAAGGCTAAAACAATTATGCCGTTATCAAATTCTACATGGAAGGCTTGCATTCCCAACAAATACCGCAAATTATCCAATT
>JADBJO010005831.1:77500-92500 GCA_016801955.1 Conus betulinus
TTGTCCTGTAGGCTGCTGTGATGTGATTTGGTAAATGTCAGAGCAGTCCTGGTCATGGCTTTGCATTGGTGTCTTCTCATGAGTTGATGATGACACTTTTTCTACTGGTCTCTCAGCCTTTTTAGCTGCTTGGGGTAGAAAACACATTTCATTTTGGTCTCTGCCATTTTTTCCCAGTTTTTGAGATCAGCGACAGATTTCTGTCTGGTTTCTGCTATTCTCCTGTTTGAGTTGACGACATATATCTGGTCTCTGCCATTTTTCCCTGCTTGATGACCCATTTAAGTAGTATATGCCAGAATCTGCATTCTTGTCACTTTAGATTTTTTTTTTTTTTTTTTTTTTTTTTTTTTTTTTTTTTTTTGCTGTCCCAACCTCTGAGCCACCTCAGAGGCAGTGCACCCACGCCGCTCATTCCGACACCCCGTCCACAGCCACGGTCCGGTCGGCCCCGCCGCAGCCCCGGCACCGGCAATCCACACGGAGCAGTCAATGTCAAGTCGTCAAGAGGCAACCCACTGGAGGAGACACTGCACTGCTGCCAAGTCACTTCGGTGGTGTTCAGTGGCGCCTGTTCTGATCTAACCTACGCAGGACACTACCTACTAAGCCCCCCCCTACTGACGACAATAATTGCTTAGTCACAGAGCCGGGGCGAGTGAGCTCTCCCTCCGGGAGGCGTCACCACGTCCGTCCAAAGACAGCCCCGATGGGCTCGCCGATACCGGTGACCCCGACGGAACCAAACCAAGGCCACAGACGTGGAGAGGACATCGAAATTCAGGTCACCATGAGAGCAGGACATGAAGGGCCACAGAACTTGAGACATTTTTTTATGCTGATCGAAGAAGAGAATGAGGATGATTAAGATGATGCTACGGATTTCCATTAGATTCTTTCTTGTGTTGCTTTTATTGATCCGGAATGGTGCTAGTGACGGGTGTGTTTTGCTTGTCGCATGGACCCAAGGATCCCCTATGCTACTTCATGAAGATATTTGACGTCGTTAGTCATGTTGTTACTTGTACTGTTCTCGATGATTTATCTCTAAATATTTCTTTTCAGTTTGACCCTGACTGAGATTAGTATTATGTGACGAATGCTGCAACACCAGCATCAGATAAAGGTCTGGTGGGGCTTTATCAATATTGGACTTGAACCTTTAGGGAGTGAGGAGGATGAAATCATTCAGCTGTGTATTTTGAACCGGGCACTCACTAAACATTATATTTAGTGTGAGAACGGCCCACTGGCACTAAAAATGCTATCTTTAGTCATTATTAGTCTCTCCATTTCCAGAGTGGTGAACCTGAACTCTGAGAACTCTCTTGGCCCAGTGAATTCTGGCCGCAGGCAAAGTGTGCTATCTGCAGTCATTTATTAGTCTCTCCATTTCCAGAGTGGCCCTCCGCAACCTGTCACAAACCATATGTATCCTAGCCCATTTTGGCTTTACACTCAGACATTCAATTATCACTTTCCATTCTTACTTGCAGTGTTTTTGTTTTGTTTTTTTTTTTCCCGTAGAGTTCTTAAAATTCTGAATAATCGTAATTTTTTTGTCCACACTTTGATAATGTTGATGGCTTTTGTTGTGTACATATAACATGGACATTATTCCATTGGATAAAGAGGGTAGACGGAGCACATTTGTTAATAATGAAACCTGCTGCAAGCTGTTTCATGGTGTCAGTTATGTTATACAAAGCCTTGTACCGTTCGCATTTTTCAATCTATGGGTCACTGCAGGCAATCCAGCCATGTCCAACGTATATACGGGAATGCTGGCGGATCAGCTGCTTCAATTAGTCTCCTGCATGTATCATGCGACCGTTCTACATCACAGTCACGGTATTCCTCATGGAAGGTCAGTTTGGCCAGGAAGTTGCATACGCCTCACTTCTCACTGAGTCACAGCAATAGACTGAGAGGAGAGCGGTTTGTTACATGGGCCTCTAGCTATTCGCCATGTTGCTTATTTTGTGCTGCATCCACCTTGACCTTAAGAGGAGGTATCAGAATGTTTATTTCAAGATCTTCCAATACTTTTAAACGATTTGAGAACGTTCATATTATTTCGGCACATGACCATAATTTCTATCTCTCTCTCTCTCTCTCTCTCTCTCTCTCTCTCTCTCTCTCTCTCTCTCTCTCTTTGGGGTCACAAGAACAATGGCGGCGATACAGATGTAATTGTTCAGCGCTCCGTATACTTTTATTCATTTTCGCCAGTCACTGTGAAAAGACAGCGTAACAATGCTCGCTAGTGGAGAGGCAAATATCAGTGAACACGTCTGTGAACAAAAAATGATTGACTTATTGTGGAGGGCCAGAATTGGCACATTCTGTGCTAAAAACCTGAAGCTGACAGAACTGTGTGAGCACCATTTTGAAACGTTCGGGATGGCGTGTGTTGTGTCGGCCGTGCTCTACGTGTGTGCTGTGTCGTCAGTTATTCACACAGAGTGGACATACGTGGATTCATTGTTTATCCATCAAACTGACAACACTAAATACTTTAAAGGAGCACCCGGAGGAACAACGGTAGTTGTTGGCGAACAGTTTGATTTGAGTGACATTGCCGGTCTGGATCACGGTGACTTCCATGTACCCGAAGTGATCGTGGTGTGTTGTGTTGCCAACGCTGTGCGTACGATGTGGAAACTATTATTAAGTGGAGACATCGAGCAGAATCCTGGCCCTGATCCTCAGAACACCAGTGACGAGAAGAACACAGACAAGGATAAGATCGAATGAACACTGACAAAAGACACTGCAAACAGTGCTTATTTTGCTGCGGAAATTATGTCGGCTCTCTCTCTACAAAGAGAAGGATGGAAGCGAGACCGGTGTGACAGCCCATCCCCCCCCCCCCCCCCCCCCCCTGGAACTTACCCCAGGGTAAGTCTGGGTTAGCCTGCTTTTACCCCCGGGGTCATTCCAGGACTAGCTGGAACTTACCCCCCCCCCCCCCCTAGTTGGAACTGACCCCCCCCCCCCCCCCCCCCCCCGTCATCTACATTGAACAAGGTACACAGGCACCCAGAAGACACTAATTAGCTGTAGAAATAGTTAAAATCTTTTATATACATTAAAGTGACCAATGGTCAATGACACTGACCACTGGTTGTCTGCATTGCACAGGGTATACAAACACTTATGAGACACTGATAAACTGTAAAATATTCAAAGTATCTGATTTACGTCATAGTGACCAGTGGTCAGTGACACTGACCGCCAGTCGTCTGCATTGTACAAGGTACACAGGTACTCGGGAGACTATAATAAGCGTGAAATAGTTAAAATCTCCGATTTTCGTCATAATGACCAGTAGTCAGTGGCACTGACCACAAGTAATCTACATTGTGCAAGGTATACAAACACTCGGGAAACACTAATTAGCTGTTAAATAGTTAAAAATTACCGATTTACGTCATAATGACCAGTGGTCAGTGGCACTGACCACCTGTCATCTGCATTGTACAAGCTAAGGTACACAGGTACTCAAGAGACTAAAAAGCTGTAGAATAGTTAAAAGAGGCAAACTGGGATGAAGCAACAACGGTGCTTGGTCACAAACGACACGTGGTCACAACAACATTTTGTCACAACTACGCTTGGTCACATTGGCACTTGGTCACATTGACATGTAGCCGTCTTTCTTTCCCACGCATGTACGGACGTACTCACACACCCCCGAATAGTGACCCACGCATGTAAGCTAGCGCGAGAAACGTTAATACGTATCTGTTAGTGAACCAGGGGGTGTGTTGTGTGTGTGTGTGTGTGGGGGGGGGGGGGGGGGGGGGGGGGTTCGGGGAAGTAGGAGGTCCATCTATGAGAAGAGTCTACAACTACACTTTGTCTAAACCAACTGACTGTATATAGGAAGTGGGAGAGGAGGGGTAAATATGCAGGCTAACACACATTTTTTTTTTTTTTAAGGCAGGTGTTCGTGTTGCGAAAAGGCAGAGGAATAACCCACTCTTGTTTGAAGGGTGGGGTGGGGTGGAGGAAGATTCCAAATAGTCCTAGATTGACCTTGGGGGTGGGGGTGGGGGACAAATCCAGGCTAGCCTAAATTTACCCCCGCGCGGGGTAAGTTCCAACCAGGGAGGGTAAGTTCTAGCTAATCCTAGAATGACCCCCGGGGGTAAAAGCAGACTAGCCCAGACTTACCCGGGGTAAGTTCCAGAGGGGGGTACGAACGGGCTGTTACACTGGGAAAAGCAGACCAAGCAGCAAAAAGAACAGAGGGAACAGAAAGCCACGACTGACAGAAATTAAATCAGAAATGGGGAGAGTGTCAGAGAAGCGTAGAGAAATCAACAACAGGTGCATGATAGTGGAAACGAAGCAGCACAGACTGTCAGCCGTCATAGAACACCTGTGTACGGATTTAGATCAGCTGTTCGACGCAACGGCACAGGGGAAGAAAGCGACTGAGAAACTATTGCAGTGACTGTGAACAGATTAGAACAACAAGTCACGATGATGAGAGAAGAAATAGATAGAGGTGGTTTTCAAGGCGCAAAAATTTGCGATTCTTTGGTATCCTTTCAGGAGCTAAAGAAGACCATGAAAGCTGTGCTAGCTGCATTATTGACACATTGAACAGTGTTGGCAGCTCTAAAGTGTGGACAGAGAATGACATTGTGTGCGGGCACACAGGTTGGGCCATGCCAAACCAGGCGAGCCAAAAACAAATAAAAATGGATATATTATTATCATTTTTATTATTGATGTTGTTGTTGTTGTTGTTATATTATCATGTACAGTATAATTAATGTTGTTATTGCTGCTGCTGCTGTTGTTAATATTTATTTCTGTATTCATTTATTTATTTGTTAATGTACTCGGTCGTTTCTATTTGTATTATTATTGCTATTGTTACTCCTTATCTACTTGCGTTTGTTTCAGTATAGTTTCATAAAATGAAAGATATATGTTTTAATCCCCCAATCCGGTCCCCGTCCCAACCTCTTTCTTATTTTTTCCGTTTTTGTGGCTTCAGGTCTCGGATCAATGGAACACCTAAGGCGGTAGTTTTTTAAAATACTTTTTTTTTTTTTTCCCCCTAAGACCAAAATCACCTTTTCATTTTTTTTGTGCTTCACACTGTCCTCTTCATATGTAAAAAAAAAACCCCTCAAAACAAAAAAGCGGAAATAAACAAAAATAGTTTTCACTACTAGGTTCTTTTTCTCTTTTTTTTTTTCTTTTTTTCTTCTTCTTCGTTTCTTTTCTTTCCAACCAATCTCTTACACACCATGCATGATCTGTGTGTTATCTTACACATGGGACATTTTTGCTGATTTTAGTGTTTTGGCAATTGATACAAAGTGTCTGGGTTTGTTAATGTTCTAATGCGTGGTGTACTGGCACACTCACTCGGATAATGTGTTGCTTATACAAAGGAAACAACATAGATGAGGCAAAGGACTTAATCATTTTCAGAGTTTCGTTTTGTTTTACACATACACCTCGCACACACACTCTCTCCCCCCCCCCCCCCCCCCCCCCCCCTCCCCCCTCTCTCTGTCTGTCTATCTGTCTGTGTCTGTCTGTCTGTCTGTCTGTCTGTCTGTCTGTCTGTCTGTCTCTCTCTCTCTCTCTCTCTCTCTCTCTCTCTCTCTCTCAAATATATTGATAATGGAAGTTACCTGTTAAAGACACATATTATAGCAAATTTATGCCTAAGCAACCAATTCAGTATATACACACGCCTGAAAGGATATCATCGGTCCCGATTGCTCGTCTCCCTCTTCTTCCCCCTACCCATCCTCTTCTTATACTTTATCAAACTTAATAATCATTTACAATATTGTATAGTCAGGTCTGTTCTCTGTGTACTTTCATTCACTTGTTTCTTCATTTACCCTAACACTTATTCAATATGCTCTCTTTTACAAATCTTTAAATTGTTCTCTACTTATTGTGTACATTTTTGTCATTCACTTTTATTTAGTCATTCCTACATTCATTCTTATTTTCAACATTGACTAACATCGTCAACTTCATTTTATGCTATGTGCGCGCGTACGTTTACGTTTGCGCTTGCATGTGGGTGCCTTTCTTGTTAAAAAACAAATCTTCGTAACTAATTTTTACATCATCTGTGACTTACTTCTCTTGACTTAATTGTCTGCAATGTGCAACCCATAATCTTTTTCTTTTTATTCTTTTGTCTGCTTTGTAATGTTTCATGTCTGAAACAGACCTTGAGGTTGAAAGACACCCAAGAAATTGTCCGATTCGTGTTCTAGTCTTTTCTTCTCAGTGGGTTTCGATTTCAATGGTTTACTTTATTTGCTTTAAAGTTTTCTTCTTTTCAAATGACTCGTGTATATGTGGGTAATACTCACAGCGGTTATTATAATTTTGTGGATGACTGATTAAGGAAAGACGGATTGTCCTTGCCAATTTACCTGTTAAATACATAGTTCCAAGGACGACCGTAGATGTGTGTATGTGTGTGTGTGTGTGTGTGTGTGTGTGTGTGTGTGTGTGTGTGTGTGTGTGTGTGTGTGTGTGTGTGTGTGTGTGTGTGTGTGTGTGTGTGTGTGTGTGTGTGTGTGTGTGTGTGTGTGTGTGTGTGTGTGTGTGTGTGTGTGTGTGATGGGGGTTGGAGGGTTGATAAAGAGACGGGGAGGGAGGGGGGGTCAGATTCAGATGCTTTGATCTTAATGGCCTTGGCCCCTCAATAGCGTGATATACATGAAACGTAAGAAAAGTGGCACCACCAAATTCATAATAATGATTACGTATTACGTTTTACAAATGTTTTGTCTTTTGAAAGCTTTGTATAAATAATTGCAAATTGTTTTACAATGCTTTCATTCTGAGATGAAAACAACAGCATAGGCTTGAGTAAGCAAGGTGTTGTATAAAGATTCCATTGAATGAATTGTACTCTTACATATTGTAATTCTGGCCATGTTAATGCAAAATAAACTTCATCCTCTCTTGACTGTTGACATGATAGACATAACAGACCAGAGGTATCTGTTTGTCTACAGCGACAATAATGAAACAAAAACATCAAACACACCAATTCTAAACTTTTCATTATAAACTGCAAGTGCCTGTCCGTACGCATAGACATGCCCGTTGGGAAAGAATGCCAGTCATTGAGAAGAGAGAAAGCGAAGAGGGAGAGAGAGAGAGAGAGAGAGAGAGAGAGAGAGAGAGAGAGAGAGAGAGAGAGAGAGAGAGAGAGAGAGAATTTGATACTTTGACTCTGGCACTTTGAAACTTTGAAACTGAATAGTCATTGCCAAAAGGTCTTGTGACAAGGGGGGAGGGTATGACCATAATCGATGTCAAAGTGGACAACAAACAAAAATACATAAGGAATATAGAATTTAGGGAAAAAAAAACTTTATTGATATGAGAATTACCTCACGCAAATGAAAGACGAAAACATAGGCAAATATTTACAAGTAAATCCAGAGCAACACTAGATGGCACATTAAGAACATGCACTTAAATTTGGGGAAAAAAAAACGGAATCAAGTTTATTCAGAAGCGCTCAACCATTTGAAAACAAAACTGTAGAATACTTCAGCCTTCTCTTCTGTTAAGCCTCACAGTTTTAATTCTTTTTGTCTGGCACTCCATGCCTCTGAGATAAATTTTGCAGTAAACTGTATAGCATTTACATCTTTTGATGACACTATAGCAGAGATGCATTCTCTTTCAGCGATATCTAATTTTGAAAGCGAACACTGTGCTCTAACATCTTCAAAAATTGTACAAATAATAAATACAAAATGGATTTCATCGTCAGCAGGATTTCCGCACATTGGCAAGGCGATTATGTGGACGTCCCAGGGTAACACCACCTCTTATTTGCATTAAATCAAAGGTTCGCAGTCTGAATGTTCCGAAATATAGTCTACACTGATTATTCCTAATCGCTGTCATGTATTTCTCTGCTTAAAATATAATTGAAATGAGAACCAATTATATTTTTTCCTTGATTTCCATGTCAGAACGCCATTTTTTTTTACAACAAACGATCTTCGAATTCTGAAATAAAGCTCTGTTCACGTCCTACTCCCTTGGACAGCCACACAATCCCAATTCCATTCTCAGATAAAACTTTTTACACGATACGCCCACTTTTCTTTATCATGCCCATCTGCCCTACCATCATCTCAAATGCTTGTCAACAAAGTCTACTTGGAGGATGCGTCAAAAGTTTCAACCAGAATCTTATGCACTTAACATATGTTCTTATAAATAAATGGTACCTGCCCGTCTCACCATATGAGACTTTGGTAGATGAATGGATAGGAACATTAAAAGAAAACGCTTTATAGCAAAACAATGTACCTTTTCCGTTTGCTTATTGTTTGAAAGACCCCATACTTCAGCACCATTAGTGAGCATCAGTTCTATTTGGGTATCAAATATTTTCCAAAAGAAACATGCATTAAAAGAATTAAGCTTTCGCGATGACGTTAGGATTTCCATGACACGCTTTTTTTTTCCTTTCCGACATGACTCATTCCAAGCACTTGTTAGTCTTGCTGTAAATAATATTACTAGACATTTGTAAGCATTAACAACTTCTATAGCTTCACGGTCATATAACCATTTTTCTTTGCCTCTATAGATGACCACCGTCACGGAGAACTATCGTGTTTTTTTTTTTTCAAGATTAACAGTTAAATGCAATCAGTCAGCTTCTTCCTGCAGTGCATGCAGCTAATTTTGCAAACCAAAGGCTCTGCTGGACAATAGAATGATATCGTCAGCAACAAGCATTTGGAATATTCCAATAGCTCCTGGCACAATTGTATTTCGTGGTTTCCTTTGCTGTGACATAAGTATGTTTTCTTTCCTCCTCTTTGTCCTCTTTTTCTCGCACTTCTTTGGAACTATTTTAACAAACGTGTGTCACTCTGTTTCTTTTTTAACACTCTAAATCAAACCATTCACTACACTTTTTACAACCTTTCCCAACCATTCTTACCATGCAGGTTGCATCTCTCTATACAGCCCATTCAAAAATTGTTCTAAACAAGAATTTATGTCAACATTCAGCATCTGATAGGGCTTTATCCAAACATTCATGAAATTCATCACCATTAAGTTCATTTTTACACGTTTCAGAATACGAGTCTGTCCAAATAATTCGTTCTTCACCTTGCACTTTTTCAGTCAGATGATTTCTGTCATTATACAAATGTTTCCATACCAGCTTAACAGGTTAATACCGTGAGCCTACTCGATCCACAACATCTGTATATTCACCATATCTATCACTGTGTCACACGCACCATTCGAGATAACAGCATCAATCAGAAAAAAAAGAGGTCGAGTAAGATTTTCCGAAGTTGTTAAATAGCGCTGTCTTTAGAATATCGTAAAATTAGTTCACCTCACCTCTCACATGTAGTTAACTTGAATGGCATAATTTGCCATATCCTCATCATCAGCTTGTTCACGACCAGTCCTAGCATTTCGATCGCCCGTTTTAATTAAATATACGTCGTCCTCACGAACATATTGGACGAAATTTTCAACTAATATTGAAATCCCATCTGCCCAATTCTGTTGAATGGTACAACGAGCCTCCTTCAGGAACAATGTAACAAGCAGTTAAGATGACATTTTTGTTAAGATAAAATAGCCTCTCGTTGATTCTCAGTGCAACGACGTTATCACAATCTAGTTTGATTTGTGGAACGTACTGTTCAAGACTTTTTCTGACCAGAGAGAGAGAGAGAGAGAGAGAGAGAGAGAGAGAGAGAGAGAGAGAGAGAGAGAGATGTTCTCTCTTAAAGACAGATCAGCGATGCTCTAATCTCTTCAACAAAAGAGAACAAAACAAACATTCACACATTTTATGCATGAGTCCCAACGCTCTCCTGTGCCTCTGCTGTCGTGTGAAGGAAAGCCGCTTTGATGACTCATTACCCTGGAATCAAAGGCTTTGAGTGGTGAAGCCTTAGCGGCTGCAAGCGCTTCTGCATGTTTGCAGAGAACTGGTCTCCATTCAGTTTGGTTTGCTTGATCAGTTGTTCAAACAGTTGGAACTGGTGCTTGAGAGCGGCGGACTTCCTTATGTAAGTCTCAGTTGAACAGGCGGAAGAGAGGGGCTGGAAGGAAGGTGTCTATACCATGGGAAGAGGAAGAGTGCCGCAGATCCGTGCACAATCTGCTGGTCATTCCTCTGCGGAGAAGTTGGAACTGAGCGTCTGTCCAGCAGTCTTCTTGCATGAAATCGAGATATGTATCCTCAAATGTTTTCATTGTATCCTATACACAAGTTCCCCTCCACCATCACCCCCATATGCCTTCCTTTATCCACTTCTATCCTTATCCCCTATCCCAGATCCCCAAGAAAGGCACATAAGTTGGGTTAGATTAACAAATAATACGGCATACTACCGATAATAGAGCAGGAACGTCTACCAAAGTTTCCTAATGACCCAGGCATGAAAATGATCTGTCAAAAAGGCGTATGGTTATTGGCTCCTGCCAGACTGATTTCACTCCTACTTGAAATGATTGAAGATGAGTGATTGCTCGTTTTTTCATTGTCCTCATTGTTTTGCATTTTGCCTGAAGAAGATTTAAGAGGTCGTAACGCGTCGTGGTTTGTCTTGTGATTCGTTTGTCCACAGTTTTTTTTTTTTTTTTTTTTTCGGCGTTTGGCTAACATTTATTTAAGATTTGTTTAGACTTCCGCCTGCAGTTGCCTCACTTTGTTTTCTTGTAGTAGTTCTATATCTTCATATTCCACACCAATTCAAAACACATTCTTTGCCACTCTTTTATTTCTTTGTGTTTAGGGTTTGGCAAATGTATCCACAGGTATATAAGCTGAGAAAGCATTAGTGATTTCAGGACCGCACTCCGGCCAAGGGGTGTACATATTCGTTCAGACAGTTTTCTTTTAGTAGATGCATCGCCTCGATTAGGTGTGTTTTGTTTATTTATTTGTTTGGTCGGTTGGCTGGGTGTTGTTGTTTTTTGTATTTACGTTCGGTCATATTTGACAAACTGTTTGAAAACCATATGCCAAGAAGTTACAGTTTTGGTGGATTCCATATCATTTGCTTCTTCATGTCATTAAATATTTGTTTTCCGAGTATTTGCTCTGTCCTAACCAAACACTGATAGGTTTTTAGAAAATAAGTTTCAGTCCAGAAATTTCTTCAAGTTCAGAAATGGTTTCAAACAGACTTTCATATGATCTTTTTTTTTTTTTACCCCCCCCCCCCCCCCCCCCCCCCCCCCCCCCCCCCCCCATCATAACAACAGCTGTGTTTGTCAGTAACTGAGTAATTTTAGACCATGCGTCTCCTATTTGAATGCCTTTTATTTTACTGTCTTCCCGAATGCTGCAGGCTAGTACTTTTGAACACAAAACAAATAGATATGTCGAAATTGCATCGCCCTGACGACCACCACTTTGTATATCCAGGCTCTGAGAGACTTACCGTTTACTATGACATACAATATACGATCGTAGGCCTTTTTAAAAGGCTGATATCCAGCTGAACAACTCGTCTCCAAATCTGAATGCTTTCAGAATTGTGTTCATATAGATGTAGATGCGACTGGCTTTCCGAACTCAGAAGTGTGCTGGTCGATGGAATTTTCAATACACAGGTTGTCAAGGTCAAGTGACCTAGGGGTTAGGAAGGAGACGGAGTAAGTGATGGAGAAAGGCAAAGTCGACACCCAAAACTCCCGACACCAGGAAAAAAAAAGGGGGTACACTCAAAACAACATTTATTTCCACAACAATAACATAAATTTCATATTCTCATTCACACAGATATGGGACAAGGGAAACTGAAGAAGAAAAGAGGACAGACGAGGAGCAAGTTCTGAGAAGGTGGGAAATAGAGAAGAAGGATAGATACCTACCAGAAACTATCTATTTAAGGGGACAAAGTAACCCGATACACCTCCCCCCCCAGAACCCGGGTCATCTGCCTATTGTTTGCCCTAAATCCCACTTATCACTATGTCCCTTCAAGTAAAAGAAGAGAAAGCAAGGAACACACCTATACATTAATTCACAGGACAAATAACACAATTCAATCCCTTTCACACTAATGTCATCCACATTCCATTCATTCAAAATAATGGCCCATTCATACCGTCTTGGCTGGCACACAGCTGCTTCCACGCCCTCTACACTACAACTCAAAACTACTCAGCTCAGTCTGTCAATGAAGTCCAGGAATCACGTCTCGCAGTAGACCTCTTGGAAGACTCCTCCACGGTGACTGAGTCCGTCAGCTGCGTCGCCGGTTCAGGTCCCCGCTGCTGGCTCAGCTGCCAGTCCCCAAGGTGACCGAGCTAGCCTCCCGACGGACCTCGAGCGACCTGTATTGGTAGAAGGCGCTGGAATGCGCCCAAAACCAGAACCAAAACAAAAACCGCCCTGCGGCGAAGATCAGTGTCTTTCAAAGAAATTCTCCATATAAAAACCTAAATGTGCAGGTGCAGTGAAGAAAGACATGAAAACAGTGTGTGCGAACCATTTATATTATCACTTAATTTCTCTTTATGTTAAAATATAATTTGAAATCTACATTTAATTTTTAGAAAAAGCTTTCCCCAGTTTTTGTTTTCTATGTGTGAAAATAGAAATTAACTCCATTTATCCCCCCCCCCCCAAAAAAAAAAAAAAAAAAATAATAATAATAATAAAGAGCCCTCGTTCATTCTTTCATACGTCCATCCATAAAAAAAATATCAAACATTCGGACAGACAGGACGAACAGGAACAGACAATACGAAAGGAGCGGGACCAATGCAGGCGTCGCGATGGGAGATCCCTGTTTCCGATTTAATATTAGTCGGATGAACACCTTATTTACGTCCGCATCCATCTCGCATGTCTGTATTCTAAATTACAAATATTTTTTGAAATAATAATGCCAAATTCCAACCAGTCAGGCACCAACACATCTAGCAAGGCTTCTGGGCTGTCAGAAATCAACGATCCATATATCCTCCCTTGGTTAACAGCAGCGCCCAGAACCATATATCACAAAGACAACCCTATAGTCCTGGTACCACAAAATATACGAAATTTTACGACCACGAAACGAGCTTCTCCTTACCCCAGAAAGCACTCAGGAATTGGGTAAAGAAAACAGAAATAAGGTCGGAGTACATAAATCACAATCGGAACACTCCGAATGGGCAGAAAACTATTCGAGCGCTTCGCAGACACGCCTCGACTACACACCCTTTTACAAGCAGGATGGAAAATGGATAAAATAAAAAAAAAAAAAAAAAAAACTTTTTTTTTTTCCTCTTCTCCTCTTTCACTTGCGAAAAGGGTGGTTTCACGATAACAAAATACTTTCTCTATATACAGAAATAATTCTTACCAGAACGGCGGGTGGTCAGAAAAGGAACTGCCGGCCAGCCCCCAGTCTCGACGGAAGACGGGGCTCGACCAACCAGTCCCCACCGAAAGGAACTTCAGGTCCTGGACGACCCAATGGAGAGGTGGCAGGAGGTAGGGATAGAGTTCCCCCACAGAAGACCACCAGCGGCTTCCTTCGGCCGAGCGAACGGCTAGATCCCCCCCCGCTACGATGATGTAGACAAGAGAGGCCCACTACCCAAGGATGGGGATCCTTACCACTCGGCTGCCAGCGAATCGAGTGCTTACCCAAAACCCAAGATCGACCAACCCAAGATTGCAACAAGTCTGAATACAGTTACGGTCCCACCCAGGGACATCTCGAGAATGCCCACTTGCCAGAAAAAAAAACACGAGCAACTCAATCCGGCCTAAAACTCTGGCCAGGTATCTAAAAGAAAAAAAAGAAACCCACCCACGCGCACGCGCGCACACGCACGCGTACACATACGCACATACACACATACATACACACACACACACACACACACACACACACACACACACACACACACACACACACACACACACACACACTTCACGTGTGTACACGTGATTTAGATAAATTAGATGGCAAAATACTAAAACTTTCTTCTCCAATCATTACTGACACTCTTACTTATCTGTATAATTTATGTATAGAAAAGCAATACTATCCCTTAAAATTTAAGCAAGTTAAAGTTATTCCTTTACATAAATCCGATGATTCATCCAATCCCTGTGTAATTATAGACCAATCTCTATTTTGTCTATTCTATCTAAACCTTTGGAATCACATTTACAAAACTCATTGTATTTCCTTACAAAGAATGATCTAATTCACGAGGACCAATCAGGCTTCCGACAAAATCACTCCTGCCAGACCGCACTCACACAACTTATAGATAGTCTATTATGTGTATAAATGAAAATGAATTCACAGGTATTCTGTTCATCGATTTTGAAAAGGCCTTTGACGTAATCAATCATGATTTACTGTTGCGTAAGTTAAAATGCTATGGATTAACCCCAGATTTTATCAAGTTTATTTCATCTTTTCTCTCTGAAAGAAAACAATTGGTATCTGTTATTAATCAATCATCAAGTTTCATGCCTGTGAAATATGGTATACCACAAGGATCTATATTGGGACCACTTTTATTTTCAATATATGTCAACGATTTGCCTTTGTAACAAGCAAATGTGAAATGTTTGCAGATGACACGTTACTATATTCTAGTCATTCTAACCGTCAGACACTAGCAAATAATCTTCAAGAAACTGTCCAAAAAATAGTCAAATGGACAAATTTAAACCATATGTCTATAAATGCGGAGAAAACTAAGTGTATGTATGTATCTGCACGACAAAAAGACAACGGATGACATCCAATTTTAATCCATTGTTTATTGATAATAACAAAATTGATGAAGTAGAATCACACACAAAACCTTAGGAGTCATAGACAGAGATTTATCTTGGACTGATCATACAACATCCTTGTGTAAGCGCTTGTCCTGTAAGATATTTCAGTTAGCTAAGATTAAAAATTTTCTTGATGTTCATTCTCGGAAGCTTTTCTTCTCAGCACATATTTTACCAATCATTGATTA
>JADBJO010005831.1:97500-130000 GCA_016801955.1 Conus betulinus
ACAATTCATTTCGTCTGACTTATCTTGACAGTGGAACAATTGATCACATACACTGTCAAAAATAACACACTGACCATTTGAACAGGTAAACTTGTAAAGACAAGAGGGATGTCTACAAAAGGACTCATCACGTTTGTCCTGACAGTCAGGTGTGAAGTCACACACAAGGTTGTATGATATAATGGTAATGGCCTCATTACATCTGAACATTGGCACTGAAAATTCCATTTCATGTGTAGAATCAAAAGCTTTGTGTCTGTATAGAACATGATCAGAAAACACACATGGCGTGTACTCTTGACCACACGCATTTAACTGCGACCCGCAGAGAGAAATGAGTGTGTTATGTGGCCATTTGGACACGTTGTCAGGGAAGGATGTCTTCTGAATGCTGAAAATTCGGGCTCATCCAGTTCAATGACACGTGTGGATTCTGAGTTCACGTTACTCTGATTGGTCATGAATTTGCAAATTGCTTTATGCTGAAAATTATCATAGTGCAAGTCACATCGAACCATAAATGCGTATTCAATCAAACTGATCACGCAACTGTCCTTCTCTGCGTTATAGCTCTCTGAAAAGAAAATTGAATGATAAAGGACAGTTTTGTCACCGGACATGGTAATCCTTTTATACATATTAGGTAAACGTGTATTACCAAAGTACAAGCCAGTCCAAACTTCGTTCCATGTAAACACATATGGCTTGGTGTAATTGTGAACTACTCTTTGCCAGTCATACTCACATAAAGGCATCAAAAGTGTACCCCCAATGGACGTGCAATAGTCTCTAGTTATTTTATGGAGACGAGTTCCATGAGGGTTAAATCTACGTAAAGTACCAGCGCGTATGAGTTTATAACAATGGTTGCAGGAAGCCAGTAAACCTCGACAATCAGGACTGCTGAAGGGACAGTGTTCTGTTTCGTCCTGTCCATCGTCACAGTCTGTCCTAAAGTTACAGTCTAAATGATGTTGAAAAGTGAAATAAAAGTTCACAGAGCAGTTGAAAAATCCATTGTGCAGTTCTGCAGGCATTTTACTGAGAGGGTGAAACGAAAAGAAAAGCTGGAAAGAGACACCTTTTTTTTCCCAACGTCAACACATACTCAATGGACACTGCAGTAGTCGCGTGAACAAATGGACTCTCGTGGAGATCCATGTAACTGTCTCTCCAGGCAAAATGTTTGGTTTCATTGGGACCATGTACGTACACATCTATTTGAGCATAACTAGTTGAGTAGTTGACCTTGCGCAAGCTATACATAATTCCTGAACCAGATGGGGGACGGGTATACTTTTCCCTCAATTGATGATTATATATATCCGAGAAAACGTCGTTCTTCCAACTAACTTTAATGTATCCAGAAGTCTGTGATGTTGTCAACAGTATTAATTCCGTAAGCGATTGATTGTTCGAAGCCAACGTAGCTTTTCCTTGCAGTAGTCCCAAAATAGATGTATTATGAAAAAATATTAGCAACACGTTAATGTGCATTATCAGTGAAGCAGCAGCAGCAGCAGCAGTAGTAGTAATAGTAGTTGCAGTAGCCAGATTTAAGAGAGAGAGAGAGAGAGAGAGAGAGAGAGAGAGTATTGTCATCATATCATTATTAGAAGTACTAGTATCATCATCATCATCATCATCATCATCACTATCACCAAACACAAAACCTTTATCATTCTTACTAACTTAATTAGCATTATCATTACTATTATATTATCATAGTCACTATTATCAATGATACTATATCATCATTATCATCATCATCATCATCATCATCATCATCACCATCATCATCATCACCATCATTATTATCATTTATATACTTATCACTAATTCCAATAAAGTGATGCAACTACCGTCATAACTGTCACAAATATCATATTTTCTATCATTATCAATATTACCAATATGCATTAGTGTGTTTCGTACATCAACCTATTATATATTTAGTCTAATGGGCCAATACTATCATTGTTTTATAATTGTAATCATCATTATTTTAATGTCTATCAACGTACTTTTTTTTTTTCTGTCTCAACCTCTGCGCCACCTCAGAGGCAGTACACCCACACCGCTCATTCCGACACCCCGTCCACAGCCACAGCCCGGTCGGCCCCGCCGCAGCCCCGGCACCGGCAATTTACAGGGAGCAGTCAATGTCAAGTCGTCAAGAGGCAACCCACCGGAGGAGACACTGCACTTCTGCCGAGTCACTTCGGTGGTTTTCAGTTGCGCCTGTTCTGATCTAACATACGCAGGACACCACCTTCTAAGCCACCGACTGACAACAATAATTGCTTAGTCGCAGAGCCGGCGTGAGTGAGCTCTCCCTCCGGAGGGCGCCACCACGTCCGTCCAATGACAGTCCCCATGGACTCGCCGATATCGGTGACCCCTACGGAACCAAACCAAGGCCACAGACGTTGAGAGGACATCAAAATTAAGGTCACCATGTGAGCAGGGCATGAAGGGCCACAAAATTTGAGACATTTTTTTTTTACGCGGATCGATGAGAATGAGGATGATTAAGATGATGCTACGGATTTCCATTTCGGTCTGAGACTATGACAGGGCTGTACTCTACGTTTTCTTCTATAATACATCCCGGCGTCAACCAGGCCCGAGAGATACAGGCATCTGCAGTGTTGCTCGGGAAATTTGAGCAACACACTTAAAAAAAAACGCATACATTAAGTTGATGAAACTCGACTGTGTGGTCCTAGTCTTCCCAACTGAGTCCGCAGCAAATTCAACTCTGGTTATGAGCCGGTCGGGGTAGAAAACCCACATGACTCTGATGGGATTCGAACCCACGACCTCCCAGCCGGGAGCCCGCGACGCTAACCACTTCGCCACGGCGGCTGATATATTCTTTCGTTCTATTTCTTCCCCTCGATCTGTATCCTCCTTCTCGTCTTTTTCTTCCTCTCCTCCACCTCTCCTCCTCCTTTCTCCTTCCCTTCCTCCTTTCTCGAAGTGTTATTATTATTATTATTATTATTATTATGATTTTTAATATTATCACCATTATCATTATTATTATTGTTGTTCTTCTTTTTATTATCATCATGATTGCTATCATTATTGTTATTATATTATTATTATTCTCATAATTATTATTATTAGCATTGTAATTGTTATTATTATAACAATTATCATTACTACTACTATTACTACTACTACTACTACCACCATCATCGTCATCATCATGTATTATTACTAACTTCGATATCACCTTCATCATCATTATTAGCAACAGCGATATCATCATCGCCATCATCATCGTCGTCGTCATCATCATCATCATCATCATCATCATCATCATCATCATCATCAACATCATCATCATCATCATCATCATCATCATCGTCATCATCTTCATCATCGCCACTATTACTGTCGCCACAACAATCATGTTGTTCAGATATCTACTAACCTCTCTCCTTTCTTTCCTGCTGTCAGTATAGTCACTATTATTACCTCAGTTGCCGTCATTTTTTTTAATAAAAGTGGTAGTGATCCTCTCTTTGTTATTTTTAAAGATCTTTATCATCATCATCATCACCATCACTATTATTACTATCGTCGTCATCATCATCATCATCATCATCATCATCATCATCATCATCATCATTACCATCATCATCATCATCAACATTATTATTTTTATTGTTATTTTCATTATCAACATTTTTTTTAACCCGCATTGTCTCTATCCCAGCTTCCTTGTTTTACATTACACATCCAGTTTGCGCCCAGTTTGAGGAGATTATTGTTAGTTCTTCGTCTTAGTCTTTGTCTTGAATGTTGTTTTGTCTCGCCTGAAGAAGATCAAAGAGTCCAAACATGTTGTGTTTGTCTTGTAGTTTGTTTCATTCTTTTGAGGAATAGTCATTATCTTTAAGTTTGATTCGATTTCTGCCTTCAGTAGCCACACTTCAAAACTTTGCCCAACAGCCATTTTGATCCGGATATGAGCAGATAAGTGGTTTCTTGTTCTTCGTTTTCACTGTCCCAATTGTTGTTTGATTTTGCCTGAAGAAGACTCAAGAGGTTGAAATGCGTTGTGTTTTGTCCTGTAATCTGTTTGTCTGTGTCTCTGTGGCGGTAACTATCCCCTTCTCTTTCAAAACTTCTTTTTTTTCAAGCAGTTGAAAATCTGGCTTTCTCGTAAACATTTTCTCAGGATGAGCACTCCTGTACTGATCCAAGACTTCACCAACGTCTTTCGCGGGATTGCAAATTCGTTTACGAAGAAAAAAACGTATACGTCCTTCGAAATTCTTTGTAAAATTTGCTCGCGCAAATACAAATCACTCATAGTTTCAAAACCACAAACCGAAAGTCAGTCCATCGGTCAAGACCGGAAGGAATTAAAAGTGCAGTTAATGAGTCGTTCTTAGCAAGCCAAGCTTCACTTTTTTTTTCATGGAAACCAGCCTCTGTTTTCTGATTTTTTTCTAATCGTTCCCCTATCAAATCGGCCCAAGCAATGCAGAGTTTAGAGGAAAAGGTATGGCTTAAAGATAACGCGCTGCCATGAAAAAGTGAAGAGTCACATAGAGGCCATTTTGTCTTAGGCTGGGTACAAGGAGTGGCATGAGTTCCTTTTCTTTAATAAAAAGAAGTCACTTTCATTACGTTACTCATCCAAAGAAGGAAGTTTGGAAATATATGGGCTTTGAGAGTGAACATATCATTACCAGCATCGACATCATCACAGCCATGTGACTTTATTCAAGTTCACGTTTTCCTGATTTCTGATTCAAGTTGCCTCTGTTTCTCTTTCTCCTCTTTTACCGACATATATTTCATCCTCTCACCTCAGTTTCCTTCGTAATTGTCGCTGTTTTGGTTCTCTCTTCCTTTTTCAAAACTATAAATTTGGCTTTTTTGTCCCTTCCTTCTTTTATCCAACTACAACGTCTGTTCTCATTCTTTTTCCAACCTCTCTCTCTCTCTCTCTCTCTCTCTCTCTCTCTCTCTCTCTCTCTCTCTCTCTCTCTCTCTCTCTCTCCACATTGACAAGATATTCGTTTAGCATATTACCAGAATATCCAAATTTTGGACCCTGCGCAAAGAAATGCTCTAAATCTTCAACAACGAAAACATTTTGGAGTGAACGGGTAAAATGTAAAAAGTCATAAACAACTGCAGTTTATATATTCATAAACAACAGCAGTTCATATCCCAGAAAATGTTACAACAGATCGTGAAACATCCACAAACTTTCAGTCGTAGCAATGACAGAATGATCATGTAAAGTGAGGTGTGGGAGAGGGCGCGAATGAAATCACTAATGTAGCTATGTAAACTAAAAAGACTAAGAGGATGCAAAAAAGAGAATTCTTAACTTTAACATACAAACACGTAAAGTAAGAATGGGCGCAGAAAAGGAATGCTTCACTTTGACATATAAAATGAAAAGGAAAAAGCAAAAATAGATACTATCAATTCACTCAGCCAACAATTGCTTCATTTTTCTCCTCTATAATCAGATTTCAGGTTCAGAAGAACCGGAAAAAAAAAGTCACTGCAATGATTCCATTTTGAAATTAGTCATGAATGTTTAGCTTCGAAACGGAAGGGCAATTTGGAAATGTTGACACACGTTTAAGTAAGTTATCGAAATTTCGAATAGATATCTAAAGCTGTTATATTTCAGACTTGATGATATTTAAGTAGGGACGACGGAAAGTCAAGAAAAATATTGAACAGACGGAAACTTCAGAAAATATAAACGGAATACATACAAACGATGGAACACATCTACAAAAAAACTAACACACATCCTCCACAAATTACCTAAAATGTACTAGTAGTCTGCTATTTGTTGAGAGGAGGGAGCTCTGGACAGAACACAATAGCCAAGAATGGATGAGTCAAGACAGACGAGAAGAAAACGAGGGAAGCAAAAGGTAAACCGGAAACGGGGATAAAGTATAAATGATAAAAAGGACAGTTTCCACACATACAATCACTCAGTTCAATGCAACAGATACAGAAAAAATATGTAAGAAAACAAGTATTGTGAGTATTGGAATGGGAAGGGGGGGAAGAAACACAATCTTACAATACTTTCATGTGCTCTTCTCAGTTTCTTTTTCATTCGAGATTCGACTCTCAGACGGTCGGTATCAAAGCTACCGTCGGAATCACCATTATCAGACTCGCTCACGCAGCGTTAACACACTACCAGTCAAACAGATGAGAGTACCCCCCCCCCCCCCCCCCTTTTTTTTTTTTTTTTTTTTTTTTTAAATGTTAACTAAAATTCACATTATTTACATACAAATACTCCAGTTAGACGTTCGTGTTTCACCTCAAACATTAGCCAGTTACTCATGGTAAGACAAAAGTTTATTTCAAAAGTTGCCCTTAAACAGAGCACCCCCTCTTCCCCCAAAACACACACACACACACACACACACACACACACACACACACACACACACACACACACACACACACACACATGCCCACACACATACACCAAGAACAATTGAAATTTGTACATCTCCATTTTTGTATTATAGGCTTAAGGTACATTTGTGTGAAGTGTGCGTCAAAATGGGTGAACGCGTTTCAATCAGTTTATTGTCATTTTGATGACAGGTGAACGTACGCATGTTGTCATTCTTCAGATAATAAATTTATTCACTCCTGTTTACGTGCTTTAAGTCTTGACCTTAAAATCTGCAGCAGTCTTTTTTCTTGCGTTATCTTCCGTTTTTTCAGAGACAACAGTCCACATATGTAAAATTGGGATCAGGGAAGAACTGAGAGGAAACATGAACACAGTCATAGCCAAGTGGAACGGGTTGGAGGAACCATCTCTATCTGCAGCCATCGTACAGGAAAAAACAAAAGAAAAAACCGTGATATGGAGTCGATTCCCAACCACTTTGGTCAACAAATGCACGGAGGAATATACCGATTTTTTATTGGAGTCGGCTACAAACCTGTATTTGGGCGTTTGTTTACAAACGATGGCTTGACAAATAATTGAACTTGTGCTAAGCAGAAGATTGAATATGGCAGTAATTACAAACAGGTGTAAATCATGGGTTAGCGTTATAGCAATCAAACTGGATTGGACGGCACAAGGCAGACTGGCCAAACACTTTCCATTCCGACAGTCCGGGAAGGAACGATGTCAATGCAAATGCAATTCCAAACAACCATGTTGCAATGCATGTTACAACTGCCTTAGTCTGGGGAAGAAAGACCACGTCGTTAATGGAAAGTAAATGAGTATCGCGTGGTCTATTGTTATAAAGGAGATTATTAGCACGGATACTTCATAAGACACAAAGGCTAGAACGCCAGCAGCTTTACAAATCATATGGTTTGGCCACGACTTTTCAAAATTGACAGAGTTTTCGTACATGTCATTCGCTGTTGAGACTATGCTTGTGTGGAGGCCCATACATATGTTTGCATTGCAATAAACAAGTGAACAGTGAAGGTGTTCGCATTTGATTTAGACATGCTCATTGTCCAACATACAGGAGTGAGGCAAACCACATTGCCAATAACCGAAATAAAACTAAACAACCAAAGGAACAGACTATGCTCTTCACTTGGCAGCAACATTTCGCATGAAGGAATCAAAGGTTGCGGTGCTAAACACCTCAAGGTGTGGGAAGTTTTAGGAAGAAATTTCAAGCAGCAAAACAAATAGTTTGAAGCAGAAATAAGCTTAACACCCTTCAATGTGGACAATGAATCCAAAGGAAATGTGTTAACCGGACTCCCTCTTATATCTAGCTGTGCAAGTACTGGTGTATTTTTAAAACCTAGTAATGAGATTAATTTAAGGTAAGAAAACGACAAATTCAAAGATCGCAGTCGAGGCAGGTATGTTGATGAAATGATGTCAGTGTTTATCAGGTTTGTTCTTGATACATCTAATTTTCTCAATCCATAGTACACAATGTTATTTGGTGTTCTCTTTTGAAAAACCATCGGGTTGTTTGCTAATATATCAGATCAAGTAAGTTTGGAAAGCTCAGGAACATAACCATATTTAGAGTGCTCAAGTCATTACTTGCTAAGTTAATATACTGCAGATTGCAAGATTCACATTTGAAATGTTTGTTAAGTAACAATACGAAAGATCCAGATGGATAAGATATGAATGGAAACGTAGATCTCCCAGTGCCATTCCCGAGCCTGATGAGTTCAAAAAACGTAACTGAGGGAAAAGGAAAGATAGCCGAGAAGAAACGAGGGACCAAAAACGACTGACCTTGACACAAACAACTCTCAGGACAAGTCATATCACACGACCATTCGTCATCTCGCTGTAAGCACTGACCCCAGCCATCACACAGATGATCGCTATGAAAACACACACTCTAGAAGCTCGGCATTGATAGATAGAAACCGGGACACGTGTGAGTGTGTCACAGTCTTGCTCGTCCTCGCCATACAAGCAGTCGGCGAATCCGTTGCACCGAGTGTAGACAGGGAGGCAATACAACCAATCAGTTGTGCAAATATAATGAGTATCAGGGCACGATTCGTGTAATTTCATCATTTGTTGAGTAAAATAACCTGTACCATCATGGTTAATGAAAAGTTTCTGATTTTTGTTTGCTTCTGTAATAATGTTTTTCCGCGCAAACTTTTTATTGTACAGACTTCATCAGAGTCATCCAAACAATCTGAATGCTCGTTGCATCGTTGATCGATTTGCACATACTGATTGTTTCTGCACAGAAAACCTTCACCTGAAGGATACACACAGAATGACTCGTCACTATGATCAGGACAGTCCTGCACAAAATTACATACCAGGGTGTAGGGCACTGTATTATCTTCATCATCACAGAGGAACATTCTGGTTTTGAGTGGACTCTCTTGATTAAGAACAACACGTACTCTAGTTTTATTGTCCCATGCATCCCTGTGAAAATGCCACCTTCTCGCTGTTACCACCAGTATCACATGATAGGAAAGTGTGAGTCACATGACATGCTGCACAAGCATGTAAAATTTGTTTTGACTGTGACCAAAAAAGCAGACGAGAGTAATGTTCAGGAAACGTAACTGTTTGGAAAGAAATTAAATTTTCTGAGCGCCATTTGATTTCACAAAGGATATTAGTGTGTGAAATAAAACGGATAAAAGTTGCTTTCGTCAAAACCATTGAGTCAAATTCTACAGACATGGGAAATGTATAAGGCATATACTGAAAAGTTGTAGCAAAATGATTCATGTTGTAGATCAAAGTGTCGTCAGCCCACTTACGAAATTTTCTATACACAAAGGGCACAGAAAACCAGCCTGAAGTGTAACCAATTCCTACCGTGAACGCTTCATCGTTATCAAAAATGTTTAGTGTGTTCTCTTGGTCTCTTCTTGTCCGTATGGAAGCTAATTTTCCACCCATTCCTTGACATGAGTATGTTGCTAACGAATGTGGTATTGCCGAATTAAGGCTGATGTATTTAAAACATTTATTGAGTGACGCTACCAAACCCTGACATTCTGCACTGCTAAAGGAGCAATGCTCTGTTTCGTCTTCACTATTTTCACACTCTTGTCTCAAGTTGCAATGAAGATGGCGCTGGAAATGGGAATAGTGTTCAATGCAGCAGTTGAACAAGCCACTGGAAAGCGTTTTGTGGAATAACAGTGTTGGGATGAAATGAAAAAAATATTTTCAATCTGCTGCTCTGACTCGAGGTACAGGGAACAGTGCATAGTTCTTCGTTATGAACTAGCGCCTTGGTATAGACATGAATATTAGATGTCTGTAAAACTTTGGCTGGTAAATTTTTCCATCATCACACACATATATATGTGTCTTTCTTTATTTTTCATTCAATGCCCGGAACCTCAGCCCTATGTAGTGGTTACATATTTCAGAGGATTTGCCATGAAAACTGACCATGGTGAAATAGGAACGCGATGCATGCACTTTCATCCCCCAGATTGTAGACTTCATGAAATTTTGGAGCGGTAAATATAGATATCCAGACTGTGACGTTAGAGACACAAAGACGAATGTGTGATTCGTAACTGTCTCAATTTGTAGTCTGATTTCAGGGCTGTTATAATGCAAAAAGTACATATGCCTTTTAGATGACTCGACAAACTTTTCATCATCTCGAGAATGATGGTTACATCTTACCTTGTAACTGAAACGGGCAACAAAGAAGAAACTAAATGGTGGCGTTTCATCAAAATAGTATGTTTGTATCCCAATGTCTAGAGTCGCACCAGTATGTCAATCTTTGAATATGAGCACGCACAAAATTGCCTTGTGTCACTTTAACATGCATGAGGCAGAATGTTGTCGACTCACTGCAAACACCGAATACCACTCCTTGATTTACGGGGAGAATTTGTAAGATCCCTCGACATAGTGGGACGCTGACGTTTGTGATTGTGATGTTAGGATGATTTTGATTGATGACATACTCCACGCCTGGACAAAGGTCTTTGATTCTCATCGTTGCTGTAGAGTTGTCGTTTTTATAGTGAGGGCTGTTTTCGAGTGTCTTGCCAGCATCAGTCAGATACAAAAAAAATAAAACATTGAAATATATCAATGTAAACATAATGCATTGTTCCATTTTACCCAGCTGTTCTGCTGAGCTGCGAATGCGCTGAATCATCCTTGTTTTCTCTTCCCAATACACAGCATGAGGGTGTACTCTCTCGACTGCGCTCACACACACACACACACACACACACACACACACACACACACACACACACACACAGAGAGAGAGAGAGAGAGAGAGAGAGAGAGAGAGAGAGAGAGAGAGAGAGAGAGAGAGAGAGAGAGAGAGAGAGAGAGAGAGAAGAGAAGACAAGACAAATGTTTAATTCAACTGAGTCACATGCCGTGTCAGTGGGTACAGAGGAAGGGGTATAAACAAAATCAAAATTAGGAGGGAAAAAAGGAGATCGCATCTGAAATAAGTAAAGGAATCAATACACCATCAAATATGCATCAACGCACAAAGTCAAACAAATTTCGCGAACATATTAACAGTGGACGCCATGAGCGAATTTGTTTATTTATCTATATTTATTTATGCATGATTGCTTGTCTAATTTATATTATTATTAAGTGAAATTATAACCATTTTTGCCCCGCATGCCTGTTTTTTGTGGCAGTTGTTTTGTTGATTTACTTTTAGCAGGCACGTTCCTGGGGACTTAGCGGGTATCCCTGTGATGTTCTGTATTTACTATTTTATTTCTTTCCTCTGTAGGGTACTTATTTGTCTTAGCAAGGGTATTTTCCTCTTCTATAACCCTTCTTTTCTCCGTATTCTCAGTCTATCCTCCCTCGTCTGTGACAGGCCCGAATTCCAATAGGCATGTGAGTGTAGAGATGTGGGTATGAATGAATAAAGTGTTGTTTGTGTGGTATACTGTTGGCTCTTGTGGTGAGTAGTGAGCGTGCCATCTGACTTTCGACTCTGTGGTCCCTTACTGAACCCGACACATTGATTATATAATCTTCTCGCAGGGTCTTCTTCTTGAACATGAGAAAATCTTACGTTGTATCAGCTAGAAAAAAAAATTCAAGATTATCTTGTGATCATGTAAATATTCAGTCATGTCCCAAAAGATAATCTTGCCATTGGAAGAGAGTTAGGAAAATTCATGCTCAAAGACTAGAACGTTTATTAGACGGACACGATACTTCTTCCTTCAGTTCATTATTTTTGTCCTTCAGTGAACAACACAAAGACAGCAGAGTACAAAACTCTTCTATCTGTGCAGCTTGTGCATATGAAGGTGCTGGGTCAGGTGGAAAACCTAGCCCAGGGTTGGAATTGACATCATCACACAGCAAAAAAGAACATGACCAGAAATACACAGACATAAATCTACAGCATGCGCGAAGATCTCTCTTTGTTCAGCTACCAAAGAGATTTTGACAGGTACCACAATCCCCCGCCCCCCCCCCCCCCCCCCCCCCCCCCCCCCCCCCCCCCCCCCCCCCCCCCCCCCCCCCCCCGAACAGTTTTACAGAGCCTTATTACAGCTAGCCTCTGGAATGTACCGTACAGACTGGACAAAAGAGACCCCCCCACCCCCCCACCGTTGGGTCAAACGTGAGTTTCTGACCAGCATAGGTAGCACTGGCTTGGCCGCAGTAGTCTGAAGTGGAGCCACCTTCAATGTCAGCACACAGCAGAACAAACAGCAGGGGAAAGCACAACTGTCCGAGTCATGGTCATAGGCCACAGGGAAAAAAAAACAGGTTTGCAAGTAGCATGGTCAGTCTTGAGTTTCATACCGCATTATTTCGGAGTATTATTATCAACAAAACAATACAAAACAAGAAGCAAAGAAGACAAATTTGTAAGAGAGAGAGAGAGAGAGAGGAGAGAGAGAGAGAGAGAGAGAGAGAGAGAGAGAGAGAGAGAGTGAGTCTATCCTTCCCTCCCTCTCCCTCCCTCCCTCCCTCTCTCTCTCTCTCTTCTCTCTCTCTCTCTCTCTCTCTCTCTCTCTCTCTCTCTCTCTCTCTCTCTCTCTCCGGACACACCTGGTTTTCATTTGAATGGGTATATAAGGCTCATTAAATTGAAAGGAAAAACATTTCTATTGGGATGTAAAAGAGCTTTAAATAGCATACGAAAAACAGAGCGGAAGGAAGCAAGGAGAGAAATGTGGACATCATGGACACCACATGCATAACTGAAAATCCAGGACATCAAAACGAAAGGGTTTTTGATCAAACAAAGAGGACAGGGACAGATCCTGACAGATCCGTCTCAACCACCATCTGCAGACGGCACTGTCATGGTTTTCTTGCGGCTTCCCATGACAAAAAAAACTTTATATAGTTCCGTCAGGCCGAAGAAAGGGCGGCCCCCAAAATGACAGGAGGCAGAGAGTGAAGAGAAACATCCGACTGGCCATAAAAGCTTACGTAATACCGGGAGAATGGCTGAAGGTGAAGCATAATGGAGCATCCTGATCATTTCATGCGTTGCATGGTGCAGGGGCAACGAACTCTACGTAATTCCAAACAGAGATTTTAAAAAGCCGTTTCAAATAGCAGGGACCAGTTTCATGAAAAAGGTATTGGCTGGAACGTGGACAATGGAAAAATCTTAAAGTCCACATAAAAACCGCGCTTAAGAGCTAGTGGTGATGATAGCATTCAAGCAGATAAGAGTTGATTACACTTTCACTGGATGATACGTGGGCCAGATGGGCAGAATATACGCTTGTGGGTTAACAGGCAGGTTTCAGACTGACAAAGAACACCTTTGAACAGATCTTGACCGATGATGGAAAAGCGATCATCAGCATCATAATTATCTACGACATCTTCAACAAAGAGAAAACTCTCACTGTGTCTAACATTAAAGTATGTGTCAAATTATTGTGCAGTTTAAACTCTGAAAAACAAACCAGTTCAATTCATTGCAAAGATGCAGGCAGTATGATTTTCTTCACTAACAACCTGGAAGAGTCCTCTCTCTCTCTCTCTCTCTCTCTCTCTCTCTCACACACACACACACACACACACACACACACACACACACACACACACACACACACACACACACACATTTGCCTTGGAGCACAATACCTGAAATATATCTGTACACTCATAACCGTTGGATGGGCGGCCTTTTGTAAAAACATGCTGTGGTGATGGGCATCTATATGATCATTAGAAGAACAGTGAAGTGAACTGAAGGAACTCAACCCTAGATTAGTAATGGCTTGAAATGCACATGGAATATGAAATCTTTCGGAGATAAATAAGTATTTACAGTTCTTGACAATAATAATAAAAATCTGTGTATAATCCTTTTTATTACCGAAGGTTCCCTTTCTTTTAGTTTCTTTGTGTGTGTGTGTGTGTGTGGGGGGGGGGGGGGGGTCTTTTTTTTTTTCTTTTTTTTTTTTTGCTCTTTCTTCAAGATAATAAAACAAGAACAGTTTCTGGTATCCAAAGATGCGGGTAACCCGCATAGTCTTCCTTCATAGAAAAACAGCCGGAGATCGGGAACCCAGTAAATAACCTCTGGTACCGCAATGGTACTGCGTTGGAGTACTGAAACTTGCCGTGATTATGTGCTTGGAAATAAGATACCTGTACTCGTAAATTAAGCAGACATCAGCACACACACACACACACACACACACACACACACACACACACACACACACACACACACACCGCGCGCGCGCGCTACATCACACACACACACACACACACACACACACACACACACACACACACACACACACCACCGCGCGCCCCCGCGCACGCATACACATACAGTCACATACAGCCACAAAACACACACACACACACACACACACACACACACACACACACACACACACACACACACATACACACACACACACACACGCACACACACACACACACACAAACGCACGCGTGTGCTCGCACGCACACACACACACACACACACGCACGCACGCACGCACGCATGCATGCGTACACACACACACACACACACACACACACACACACACACACACACACACACACACACACATTCACACACACACACACACACATATATATATATATATATATATATATATATATATATATATATATATATATATATATATATATACAAAAAAAACAACAATATAAAAATACTGCAATGGAACTGCAGCTCTCTCTGTCTGATAGTGACTGATTATGTCAATTCTTAGTGTCTACTGCCTGCCACGTTCTTTTATTCGAGTCTGTTAATACCAGTTAAAAACAAACTACCAAGACTGGAACAGTACTACAATCCACTAGTAGTAGATAGAGATAAAAATGGTGACAGAGTAAACTATGCTATGTACACTCATACTGGACTACAGTATAGTGACAAACAATCACCTGTGCCAAGTGGATTATATACGATATTTTCATGTGCTGTAACTGTCAAGTTTTCGGACTCCTTAAAAATAAACTGTGCTTCTGTATATTTACCTAAGGGTCCAGATGAAACTAATACTGAATGGATGAAACATATCAAGAATGATGATGATAAATGGTTAGTAGGAGGGAATGGCAATGCTCATTTCTCCTTCTGGGAAAAAGAGTGCACACAGGTGAGTAGTAATAGGTTTGTGGAAAATGTTGTTGACTCAACTTTATGTTAACTCAATCATGGTTCTTATACCAGAGTTCCTGATGTATCTACACATAGACCTACTGCTATTGATTTCACTTTGGTTTCACCTAAAATGGCTTTGTCGTTTGCAAGGGAAACTTACAGTGAAACTCTGGGGAGTGATCACATACCAATCATCATCACAATTAATCAGTCCCCTATTTTTGAAGACACAAAACCTAATGATACAATCCCAAGCTTTAATTTTAAAAATGCCAGATGGTCTCAATTTTACAATACACTTAACGATTTAGACAAACGATTTTCCCCCAGATGATGATATTGATACAATGTACACATTTTCTTCTAAAAGTGTCTGATTTATGTATTCCTTTTTTTTTTCTTCTCATATAATATAAATAATAATAATGAATACTTATATAGTGCCCATTCTCGGCTAGAGACCAAGCTCTAAGCGCTTTACAATCAACACTCGTTTACACAACGGGCTGCCTACCTGGGTAGTGCCGACTGAAGAGCTGCCAGCTGGCGCTTCATTCAGTCGTTTCCCGTGTCATCCAGTCAGTATCGTTCAATATCGAACACTCATTTTCCTTACTTTCCTTCATTCATTCTTTCCATTTCTCACTCAGGGTGCATGCTCTGTGTAACGTGTCATCCATACCAACGGCGAAACTGGCCTACTCTTCCGAATGTTGGTGATGGGATTTTACGTGTGTGCAAGATGTTATGCGTGCGTTCACACACGGAACCTCGGTTTATAGTCTCATTCGAAGGACTATGGAAATGGAGTCAGAACCAATGTTGACTCCGAGGAAAAATCCCCCTGTACCGAAACGCCCCGGCGGAGGTTCGAACCCGCAACCACAATATCACCAAGATTACGAGTCAGGCTCTCTACCAACTGAGCTATTCCGGCTCCCCACATTTTATTCAATTAATAAGAGAGCTTACATGTGCGCAGAAAGAAGACAGTGCGCGGAGATGTTCACACATTCATAATAGGCATATCCATGCATGGCAAACATAAATCGTCGTAATATAAAGCCTAATATCTATTCAGTTCTTCTTTGTAGCCTGGCTGACTATGAGGGGTGAAATCGAAGGTTTCATCTTGTCATAATCAAATTCTTACAATGTTAAGAAAAAAATGCAAACACTGCTTTATGTTTTTTTCCCTTCAAATCAGCATAGTTGCTGACTGCCTGGTGTCATGCGCGTGTTGGATCGGGACAGGCACCAGGCGTTTCGAGAGTGTTCGGGCAGCAGCGCAGCGTCTCCATTACCGGGTTGCCCAATGACAACATAAAAAATTTTTTCTCTCTCGCCTTTTTCGTGACAATTTACTCTCTCTTCCATCTCAAAAATATTTTCCAATGCATATGTAAGCCTCATTAAATAAAAACACACACACACACACACACACACACACACACACACACACACACACACACACACACACATTTAGTTAATCATGCAATGTTTTTGTCATCAATGTTCATTTTCTTGATAAACATTAAATATTGCTTGAACAATTAACACTGTAAGTGCTGACCGTAGTAGGGAGATGAGGTACCTACACTGACAAAACAAAACAGATACACACATACAGAGAGAGAGAGAGAGAGAGAGAGAGAGAGAGAGAGAGAGAGAGAGAGAGAGAGAGAGAGAGAGAGAGAGAGAAGGGGGAGGGGGGGAGATAAAGAAAAGAAAGAGAGAGAGAGCACCACCACCATTTAACGAAAGAAGTTATAGTAAAATGGCTCTATACGGAAGCCAGTGTTTGTCGAAAAGACTTAGGTTTGAATTGACTCTAGCAATATACTCTTCCAAAGAGTATCGATTAAGTAGACTTCTTCTGAAGTTACAAAAAAAAACTGGAGTAACATTTTGTAGTTTGGATTTACAAATGAAAAATTTGGCATACAGTATTAAAAAAGTCCATCACACACAGTCAGTCTGTATATCGTCTGTTACTCCAGACAATACTAGGTTCTTATCAATATTAACATTATGGCAGTGCTCAAGCTAATCAATGATATTTTGCTGAAACTCCAACCAAAATGACCCGTACAATGTCACGATCGAAAATCATATGTCTATGTCCAGTGGTCTTTGGTCACAGAAATTACAGTTTGGTGTGTTAACAATTTTACACTGATATAGGTACTTCTGTGATGGCAGAATTCTGTGCAACAGTCGGAATTGAAACCAGCGTAGTTGCATATCATTAGTAGTTTTAAAACAGTAAAAATATAGCATTCCAGTTTAAATTTTCGAACGAGTTGCTCCATTTCAAAACCGCAGCTGGAACAGCTCCGCTGCCAACAAGTACAGTTGAATAAATTTATTGCCTTTCCTGATAGAAAACCATGATTTGGTTTCAAGAATTTTCAAGGTATTTGTACATTCTACTTATATTTATGTTGGTATCCTTTGATTGCGTTCAGGATTCCATTGTAAGACAAAAAAAAAATGTGATTTTCTTATGGTAGGGTATTTTGTTTTAAATTCATGATATGACATGTACTGCCCTGCTTCACTAACAAGTTGTCTGATGAAGTAGATGTTATTTTCACACCATTCTTTTACACCCCTCAGAATGTCTTTATTGAAGTGAATGCCTTCAGCCATAAATTCGTCAATATTTCTAGGACGATACACTCTACAAACTCTCCCATAGTGCCTAAACACGTCATTCCAGAAAGGATTCTTAACAGACTTGGTTAAGTTTTGATATAACCTGCCCCTAAGAATGTAATATTTTCCATTTCAGGGTACATATCAAAGAGAAAGTCTTTAGCTTGGAGTCACCCTCGGACTGTATTTTATAAAGCCAGCTTAATTTCATAGCAGCAATCGAAGCATCAATCATGCGCAGTCCACCACATACGTAATGAGCTACATGCAACTGGTTTCCTAATTTTACTATTTTTACCATTCCGTAAGAATGTAAACAACTCTTTCTCTAGTCCGAGATAAAAAAAAAATATCTGGTGGATCTGGTAGATTTATTAACAAATACGTTATTTTGGACAGGCCAAGAGTGTTCACTACTGTTATTTTCCCTAGTGGTGTTAGCTGTCTTTTTCCCAATGTGATAAAATCCTTTTCATCTGAATTAATTTGTCATCATAGTTGATGGTGCTAATAGACTTTGTATCAACTGAAAATTTAATGCCAAGTATATCTTGAAGATACCCGGGTCCCAAATAAAGTTTTTATCGCGCATAAACCTTAAATTGCAGCTTTTTTTTCTGCTACCTATCCAAATTATCTGAGTTTTTATCAAAGTTCATGCTTAGTCCTGACATTTCAGCAAACTGTATCAGCACGTCAATGGCTTCATTAAATGAATTTTCGCTGCCGTCCAAACACAAAGCAGTGTCATCTGCAAATTGTGACAATAAGCTTCCTAATTTTGAATATTTATGCCCTTGATTGAATTGTTATGTCTGGTCCTTAGTGACAGTATCTTTGCACAAAGAAGATAAAGATATGGGGATGACAGATCACCTTGTCGAACACCACGTCCCATTGCAAACCAGCTAGACCATTGACCGTTAACAGAAAGACAAGTATTAATATGTGAATAAAAAGTCTTGACCCAGTGAATCATAAATGGACCAAAGTTGAAAAAAATCCATGCATTTGTGCAAAAACGACCATGAAATACTGTCGAAGGCTTTCTCAAAGTCTATTGACAGAAACATACCTGCCACGTTTTTTCTATCAGCATATACTAAGGTATCATATAACATGCGAATATTTTCACCGATGTAACGACCTTTCAAGAAGCCCGTCTGACTTTCATGGATAATGGAAGGCAAGACAGACTCCAAGCGGTTGGCAATGCATGCTGATGCAATTTATAAGAAATATTTAGTAATGAGATTGGACGCCAGTTTTTTTTTAACAAAACGTTTAGCTTTGCCTTCCTTGGATATGCATATAATGACACATTGTCGTTGTGTTACAGAACGTTCAGCATTAATAAATCCTCGAGGCGGAAAGGGGGGGGGGGGGGGGGGTATCACAGCAGCAAAAATCATGCTGTACATACGTTAATTAAGATTCCGCCGTTTCAGCGAAGGAATGATCCCTCACTCCGTTCAAGTTCATCTCATTATTAATGTCTGTCAGTCTCTGATGGAAATCTTCAAGGTTTGGTGACTGCTTTGAGGGTGAAGCGTTCTGCTTTCTGCTCTGTCAGCCTGAGAATCACCAAGGCGAACAGTCTTTGCGTACGTCCTGTCAGTCTGTTTGCGGTCCTTTTGAGCACACTCCCCTTCTTTCCCGCTCCCAATGTCACAGGGCTGTGTGTAGAGTGATGGCCAGGGCTGCCCGAGGGTAGAGGAAACTCCAACTTGCTTGAAGTCAGTCCACTGCACTGTCCCTCCTCTCCCGATCCCTTCCCCATCACCGGTTTGCCTGCTGCCTCGGTATGTCTGCCTGTGAGTCTGGGTCCTCCGGGATGGGGGTGAGGACTCAAATAGCCGTCTGTCGATTGTGCCGACATCCCCCTTCTTCAATGTTCAGTACTTTCAGGTCGAGGAGCTTGCAGTATAGTTTTTCCTGGAAAGACCACGCAGAGGTAACTGCCTGGTGTCGTTTTATCTGCATTAACCTCTGCGAGTTCAGTTTCTTGAGATCTTCGTTAATGTAGATTTGCGAATTTTGCTGTTTCAGTTTCTTTCGAAGTTTGAATATTTCCATTTTGATTTTTCTGTTAGTGAGGCGCGAACTATGATCGGTCTGTTCTGCCCCTGTACAAACTTGCCCATACGGTGCGCCACACTAATGTGGACAGGTGAAAAAGAAGACACACCAAGCGTTTTCTGAATCAACTCCACCACTTTATTTTCTGCTGCTCTGAAGTTTCTGTTTGTTTGTCCCCTGGCAAGTTAATAATTTTCAAGTTGTCCTTTCGTGTGTATTGTTCCTGTGTGTTCCGAAGCTCTTTTTCTTGCTTAATTTACTTTTCTAATCGCTCAATATGATCAGCTGAGTCAGAGCATCTTTTCTCGAGTGATTCTATCTTTTTTCTCAAGAAGGAATTTTCTTTTCTAATCTCAAAGAGTTCTGCAAAAAACATTTCTAATTGTGCCGTGACCCTCCCCGTCTCCGTCCTTCCATCCTCCATGGCTATCTCCATCCTGTTTAACGTGGTGATCACTGTATCATCATTGTTGTTCTCTGTCAAGATTTCCGTTTCATCCCCCCATCCGTCTTTTTCCGCTAGTTGCCTTATTACTCGCAAAGTCGGTATTTTGTGTCGCTGATCTAAAGTCCGTCTTCTTTTACTCAACGAGTGTTCTCTGCACTTGTCTTCTTTACCAACAGAACAAGTCACTGTGATCACTTGTAGTAAGGCTCTCGCTTCCTTGCGCCGGACCACTGTTATGTCTTTTATTACTTCTAACTTAGCGAGTCGGTGTTGCTTTTTTTTTTAGGACCCATGTTGTTCCAAACGTAGGGGGGAAAGAAAAGTATATTTCTTGAAGAATGCAGCGAAATGATCCGAAGGAGAAAGACAACAGCAGCAAAACTGTACTCGCAATATTGACCTAAACACACTGATACAAACCCTCTTTTTCACAAGTCACAATCATCTGAAAAAAAATCATCTACATTTCAATAAACTAACAAGCTCTCGAAAGCACTTAAAGAAATACGAGGCAACGCCGTCCCTTCAAACAGAATTGACTGGGGCATATATTTCTCATCTGCAGTATGAAGCCCGAAGAAGGAACACTCAGGTCATTGCGTGCGGAGCGCTGACAAGACACGTCCGTCTCCGACAGTGAACAGCGGTTAAGTCTGGTTTATGTATTCCTAAATTGAAGAGTCAGGGATCTAAAGGAGGTAAACACCTCGGTAATGTTTGGTGGACTGAAGATTGCGATAATGCAGTCAATGAGGACAAACGGTTATTCAAGGAATACGTGCACTCTAAAAAAACGTCAAGATAAGAAAATGGTTGATGAAAATGTTAAGGAAATGAAACATTCAAATACACATAGTAATAGAGTTATGGAACAAGCCAAAAAGGATTATCAGGATATTTTTTTGCAAAAGAAACACATTCGATCATAAAGATGGTAGTAATGGTATGGAAAGAGATAAAAACGTTAAAAATGAATCAAAATCTCCGAGTATCCTACCATTCGTGATAATAACAAGTTACCATCGTTCACAGACAAAGAGGAAGCGTTTGTCAACCAGTTTGCTAAAGTGAGCAGGTTAGATGGGTTGTCTGAAAACCAACGAAAATTCAGAGATGATAAAGAATCTACCCCTGTGTTTAATGATTATCTGATAATGACACAAGCAACATCAACACCCCAATCATCATTACAAGAGGTGAAAAATGCCATAGATTCTCTCCCAAACAAAAAAAAAACTGTTGGGGTTGACGCCATTTCTAATGAAATGATTAAACATTTTCCAGACAAATGGATAAGCATTTTACTTAATATATTTAAAGAATGTTGGAGCACAGGTCATTCTAAAAGAACCAAACTCGATTGACATCAATCGGTTCAGACGAATATCACTTCTGAATGCCATGGCAGCCAAGGTATCTAAATATCTCTTGGATTCATCAGTCCAGATAGGAGGAAACCTATGCGACTCTGGTTATGTAGAATGTGTCACTATTATTTGGTAAGCAATCCAAAGAGTTGAGCAGAGAGAAAGGGACCTCGATATGGTGTGGCCCGATTTGGAAAATGCATGCTGATCAGTTCCACACAAGATACTTCAACTGACCCCCGAGATGTATCATGTCCCAAAGAAATCAGAGAAATGCTGAGGAAGTACTTCCGTGGTTCTCAATGAGGTTCTCCACAAAAGAATGCACAACGATTTAGATCAAATTGGAATTTGGCATAGCAATGGGCCGTGCAATTTCTCCAGTACTGTTTGTGTTGGCAATGGAGGCCACCTCGAAAGCTGCCATGAGCTGTACAGGTCCGGCAGATCTCGGGAATCAATTCCACCACCACCCCCCCCCCCCCCCCCTTCCACCGTGTAAAAGCCTTCATAGATGCTTACCACCATGGAAGATGAGACACAAAAACAACTGAAACAGTTCGACAAATTAACAGCTTTGTCCTGAATTAATTTTAAGCTAAAATAATCACGAAGCCTTTCCTCGCGGAAAGGAAAATAGCAAAAGCGCTCAAGTTCACTGTAACCAGCCAAGCCATTCCAACTGTAAGACAACTAGTCAAGAGCATTGGTTGTGGTGTGGTGACTCCTTGAAATACACAAAGACGGGAGAAGAAACCAAGCAAATGGCAAAAGAAAACCTGCAGATAATAGGGCAGCTCCTGTTCTCTCTATTGATGTACGAAATCGGCACTAGCACTGTAGAATCAATGAAGGGCCAAAATCAGCGCATATGCAAGGAAACGGCTAGGTGTCCCCCCGGGTCTCACTGACGTTGCACTCTACCGTCACCAAGCTAACCTGAAGCTTCCTCTAAAATACATCCTCGAGGAATACAACATGGGTAAAGCAACTTTACTTGCGATGCTTGAAGATTTGCAAATATAACGTCAGATCAGTCTGGCCCTAGCTAAAGACTGGCATAAAATGGAAAGTTCAGGAGGAGGTAGTGGACGTGGCAAAGGAAAACTTCAAAATGAGTGAAATAACAGTCCACACACAGACCACCAGGCAGGGGCCAAGATTATCAAAAATGAAATGGTAGTCAAAAGCGAAAAAAGAAAGCAAAGAAAGACATGGCAGCAGGTGAGCACAAGAAAGAAGAGGACGCCAAGAGTATCCAGAAAGCAGTCCAGCAAACAAGAAGGACAGTAGACTGCGTGGGAAAACGCACTCCAAAGAAGTCTCGCCTGCACTGGCATGTGACACAAGGCACCCCTCAGAGTCGGTTTCACCTTAGAACGGTATAGGACTCCTGCCCTTGATTTTATTTCTCTTAGTGTCAGCCACTGTCTTTTTTCTTCTGTGTACGCAGGCTGATAATCCTGCGGACACTCCCTGTATAGGCAGGCAAAGATTAATTCCATCTATCCAACAAAGGGAGTGGAGTTTTGTGTGTATGACCGCTTTTTATCTAGCCATTAAAGACAGCAATACTCCAACTTCGAGGAAGGTGCGTGTTATGTGTAATTTGTCATCCATACCAACGGCCAGACTGGCCTCTTTCGAAGGTTGGTGATGGGATTTTACGTGTGTGCAAGATGTTATGCATGCGTTCAAATATGGAACCTCAATATATAGTCTCATTGGAACAACTTTATGGGAATTGGAATCAGAACCAATGTTAAGTCCGAGGGAACACTACCCCTGCGCCGAAACGGCCTGACGGAGATTCGAACCAGCAACGCCAGGATCACCAGGATTACGAGTCTGGCGCACTACACTAAGCTATTCCGGCCCCCAGCCACTGCCTTTGATGTGTTCGTTTCTTGTATTTCTCGTATCCTTCTGCTATATCCACTGTTTCCTCGACTTTTCATTTTCTTTCAATCTTCAGCATGGGTTTGATCGAACCTACAAATGTGATCACAATGGCCTCTTTGAACAATAACAAACTCTCTCTCTCTCTCTGTCTGTCTCACACACACACACACACACACACACACACACACACACACACACACACACACACACACACACACACTCTCTCTCTCTCGCTCTCTCTCTCTCTCTCTCTCTCTCTCTCTCTCAATATTCATTTATGCTCACTGTAACCTACATCGCCTATGTACTGTGGCTTAAGGCCAGTTGCATCAAACGGGATCAGTTGTGAGTTCAAGTATTTGTGTCTGACTGTCTGTCTGTCTCACTGTCTGTCTGTCTGTGTGTCTGCCTGCCTGCCTGTCTGCCTGTCTCCTCTCTCTCTTTAATCCCCCTCACTCACACACACACACACACACACACACACACACACACACACACACACACACACACACACACACACACACGCACGCACGCACAAACACACACACACACACACACACACACACACACACACACACACACACACACACACACACACACACACACACACACACACTTTTTCTCTCCAACCCATCCTCCACAAACAAACATGCACTCATACACTCATCCCCAGAATCTGTCCAAATTTCCCAATAGTTAACGAAAACAACGTATGATTTGCTTAACACTGCCAACGCGTTGCTTTAACCATACAAAAGCAAAACCATATTCAAAGAGACAACTACGTACTTTACTTACCCAGTACTTTTTTCCTCTACCATCGAGGTCATACAACATGTTATAAGCTTTGTGTGGTAATCTGTGCCCCTGCATGTAAAGTAAACTCAGCCAATAACGGGTGCGTTTTAACCGTTGAATATTGATGTACAAGGGGAATCTATCAGTCTTACCATAAATAAGAACATTAGGCATTTGCCTTTCCACACCTTAAAACCTTTTCTTCAATGCAAACAGGTGGACACATTCACAATATACGGCAACGTTGTCTAAATCACCACAATTCAGACCGATACTGTACAACTGGTTGAGTTTGACTGTCAAACAACTTGATAAAAACATACAGAAATGTATCATTGAGGATATACAGCTTTTTCATGAGACTGGGCAACACAATTTTGGCCCTGCTTGCAAGACTCTTGCAGGCACTAACAAAACTCAGACATGTAGAGAAAAATATACCCAAATACTTGTAAGCATTTACAACAGGCATGGGCATGCAATCATAAAACCACCTTTCTCTTGCACTCAAATAACTACCCTTTCGAAACACAATAATATTGCTTTTGGACATATCAACCTTTAGTTAGAGAGCAGCAGCAGCGCGATGTAGACTATTCAGTTCAGTATGTAAACCAATAACGGTCTCTGATACAAAAACCACATCATAAGCTAATAAAAGAATAAACAAATCAAAGCATCCAAAGTCAGCAAAGTCCCATGTTTTCCATTGTTGATCACTTCAATTGCGGGCTCATTGATAAAGAGGGAAAATAGAACATGACTGCAAGCATCATCTTGCCTAACCCCAGCTGTACAGTTAATGTAATCTGTCAGTTTATCCCCCGCTACGAACTCTAGACCTAACCACCTCATACATGCTTCTGATACATCGAGAGAGAGAGAGAGAGAGAGAGAGAGAGAGAGAGAGAGAGAGAGAGAGAGAGAGAGAGACAGACAGACAGACAGACAGACAGACAGACAGACAGACAGAGACAGAGACAGAGAGATTGAGAGGTTTGTCTTCGAACCATTTTGTTTGCCTTCATCGACAAGGTCAGGCAATGATTCATAGCACCGCGAAACATGGCTCTTGACTCTCTGACTTGACCTCTGACCGCAGATTGACAGATACATCCATCAAGACAGCAGAACTGATGACATCCATTCCTAACAGTACTCCCCCGTGTCCTTTCTGACCCTTGGGTGTCTGGTCTGTGGAAACATATTTTTTCTTGTGGTACACAGATATCGACCTGGATGTATTGAATGCGAGGTTTAAGACAAGTTGGGTGTGTGGTTTTATTCATGTTTTTTCTAAACGTGTTTTCTTTCTTCTGTTCGTTCGTTCTTTTCCTCTATTCCTCCCCCTCTCTCTCTCTCTCTCTCTCTCTCTCTCTCTCTCTCTCTCTCTCTCTCTCTCTCTCTCTCTCTCTTTATTCATTCTTTTAGTCAGTGACTCAGTGATTAAGTTTCAAAGACTGCCTCAACGTCTCCCTAAAAAGCCTGAACATCAAGCTCAACACCTGGGAGTCGCTTGCCCTGGACCGCCCAGCCTGGCAAAGCAGCATCACAAAGGGTGCATATACATCAGAGACGAGACGGACAGCAGAAGCTGAGAGAAAGCGAGCTGCTTGCAAGGCCAGAGCTACCTCCACCTCCACTGTAGCACCCACCCACATGTGTCCCATATGTGGGCATTCCTTCCAGGCCCAGACTGGCCTCACCAACCACCTGCAGACCCACACTAAGAAATCTTACATCTGAGATTGAAGTCCTGGTCATCTTCGAAATCGAAGGACAAACAACATGATTAAATAAGTAGGTTAGTCAGTTCGTTACTTAGGTAAGTAGGTAGGTAAGTGTGTCTTGTCTGTTTATCTGCCTGTCTCCCTGTCTGCATCTGTCTGTCTGTGTGTCTGTTTGTCTCTCTGCCTGCGTGTTTGTCTGTCTGTCGCCTTCTGTCTGTCTGTCTGTCTGTCTGTCTGTCTCTCTCTCTCTCTCTCTCTCTCTCTCTCTCTCTCTCTCGTGGTCACGTGAGCGCACACTGATTGATCTGCGATAATGTGGCACATTTCCTCGCAAACATGCCAGTTTCTGGACCACCAGTAGCTGTGGAGACACCCTGAACGCCCTGCTAACGGACAATAACGTCACAAGCTGGAAAGTTGCAGGAGAAGGAGAAAACACTGTGGGTGTTTTGTGCCTCAAGCCGGCCATTTTCCAAATGTTTACAAACATGGCGGATCCTGTCCTGAATCGAAACACACAGGTTCAGTATTACAGGAAGAAACCTCCCAGCCAGATCCGACGTGAGCAGCAGAGAGCCCGACAGCAGCAAGAGAAGCAGGCAAGTGGACAACATGATGAAGCTTCTGTAAACTGTTTTGAACACTCCGTCTTCGACCGATGCAAGACTTGAAAAACCTGTTTGAATATGACCCAGAAACGGAACACAGTGGCTACACACTCGAGTCATGTGGTTAGCTTTGATGATCCAGTAAGATCGGAGAATGATACTTTGCGCCTGAAACAATTGTGCTGAAAAACATGTGACCACATCGATAGCTCTGTCCTCTCTCCACCAGCTGACACGGACATCGAGCCGGTCTATGAACACCTCGTGGCAGGTTTCAGTACAAGTATCGTTAAAAGTTATGTTGCCACTCTGACCGAAAAGTCTGTCCGGCGACACCTGAGAGACAAGAGCAGAAACAAGTTATTCAGAAAAATTGCTCTTGATCGTTAAAGTGGATCAGACATATTTCTCTGTGAATCGGAAGATCTGGTGTTGGAGGTTCCGTGTACGCCAGATGACATTGATTGTTCGTTCTGGTTTGTGAAGCAAGATGACACATGTTGATAGTGGGTGGACGAAACTGGCCAGTCTCCGCCGAGGAAAACGTGTCAGCAGAACACAACACGCTGACATCCAGGTACGTGCTGCACGGACGCTGGAGACGCTACACGGCCTGATCCTGTTCTGCCTGGGATGACAGCCTGGGCTCAGACTCACGCCTCGGACAGAATCATCGTGACCAGTGGCTTACAAGTGACATGAAATATGTCAGAACTGTGTTTGGAAAAAGGACAAGTTTGTCATGGTTTCCATGTGAGACGAACATGTACGAGTTTATTTCTATCGTGGTGCGTCGAATCGAATTGCTAAGGAAGCTGTGCTGCTTTAAAGCAATAAATCATTTCGTTCGTTCCTCTCTCTCTCTCTCTCTCTCTCTCTCTCTCTCTCTCTCTCTCTCTCTCTCTCTCTCTCTCTCTCTCTCTCTCTCTCTTCGTTGACACCAAATAAGATAAAACAGCCGTCATTCATTCATCCATGCATTTATTCAGTCAGTCAGTCAGTCATTCGTTTGTTTTTTCTTTACTTTTTCTATCATTCATTTATTCGTGTATTTATTCATTATTCACCATTAAGTCATTCATTCATTCGTTCATTCATTCATTCATTCATTCATTCATTCATTCATCATCATCATCATCATCATCATGATCTCTCTCACCATCTGTCTGTCTGTCTGCCTCTCTCTCTCTCTCTCTCTCTCTCTCTCTCTCACACACACACACACACACACACACACACACACACACACACACACACACACACACACACACACACACACACACACACACACACGTGTACATATTGACATCTTTGACACCATATCTTCACTTGAAAATTTTCATTTTCGACGTCTTTCATTTTTTATACAAGCCAATTTACTGTAAGCATAATATGATTTTTATGTCAGTAAAAAAAAAAAAGTCGGCTATCAGTTTCTTAAATTCAGTTTATTAAGGGACTTGAAAAAAAGGCAAATGGCATTCACTCAATCCTTTGTTTAAAAAGAAAACGAAGCGAAACAACAAAGACTGTCTGGATTTTTAAAGCATTTTATGTTGAATCATCGTTGTCATTTGCAAAACTGAAGAACGGTGCATTGTTACTTTACGTATGTAGGCTACTTTGCTAGTCGTTTTAATACAGCATTCTGCCAGTTACCTCCTATTATACTGAAGGCATAAATTCTGCACATCATGCACACACGTTCCACGGGAAATGTTAGATTTGTTGCTCCTTCTATGACCTATTCCTCAGTTGGTGGGAGTGTGACTCACCTTTCCACAGCGACGTTTCTCATGCAGCACGTGCCAGCGAACAGACAATAGCACCAGAAGCAAAAAGCCAAAGTGGGCGACAACTCAGTACAGAGTGAATATTGCGTCGCTTTCTTTTCATGTGATAAACACACAGTTTAACCCCATAAAATGCCGCAACCAGAATGATTTTATCACACTGCAAGAAAATGCCAGGCTAGACAACAACCAGCGAAACCGCGCTGTTGGGATGCTGAGGGCCGATTCATCTGTCCGACAGGTGACAAGAGCCATGAACGCCTACCACACCACTATCTACCGCCTACAACAGCGCTTGGCAGCCAACTGGCCAGTTTCTGACCGTCCTCGACCAGGTGCACCTCGAGTGACGACTCAGAGACAAGATTGGGCCATTTGCCTTTCCCACCTCAGGAACCGATTCCTGACTGCTGCTGCCACCACAAGAGCAACTTTGGTGGAGCGTGGGGGACCCATCAGCAGCCGTACCGTCAGACGACGCCTGTCACACGCTGGAATCAGGTGTCACAGGCCCTACATTGGCCCTGTATTGACTGACAGACACAGGCAGGCCCGGCGCCATTGGGCAGCAATGGTGCATTCCTGGGAAGACGCGCATGGAGGAATGTCATCTTCTCTGACGAGTCACGTTTTGTATGAGCCACGCTGATGGAAGAATCAGAATTTACAGGAGACGAGGAGAATGGTATCATGACCCTTTTGTTAGGCAGCTTGACCAGTTTTGTGGCCTTCAGTGATGGTGTGGGGTGCCATCAACGCCAACTTTAGATCCTAGCTCGTGGTGATCGATGGCAACATCACGGCACAGCGTTACGTGAACCACGTTCTCCAGCCTGTCCTGCTTCCACACATGAATCACCATGGTGGACGATGCAGATTTGTGTTCCTAAATATTGCTACACCTCACAATGCCCGGATGACCCGCCAGTTTCTGCAGCAGAATGGAGTGGAGGTGATGCCCTGGCCATCCCTGTCACCTGACATGAACTGAATTGAGCACCTTTGGGACGCGCTCGGCAGGAGAGTGGAGCAGCATCAGCCGAGGCCCCAGACGAGAGGTGAACTCATCGCCGTTCTTCAACATCACTGGATCAACATCCAGCAGGTGCAGAACTGACGTCTCGTGCAGTTCATGCCTCGGCGTCTTCGGGCGTGTGTAGCTGCAATGGTGGATACCCCAGATATTGATAGAATCATCTCTTTTGAAAGATGGTTTATGCTGTGCAATAACCATGTTTGACAGCTGTTTTTGAATTTGATTCAGGTTTTTTTTTTTTCTGCTCATACATGCCCTTTTCAATCAAATTTTCTAAAGCAGATTTGGTTTGTTTAAGTTGTTACCAAGTTTCTAATTAAATAACTGACAAATGAGATTTTTGTGCATGATTTTTTACGTCTGTGCGGAATTTCTGCCTCTCAGTATATCTTCTTCTCCTCTCTTTGATCTCCGTACCCGTACTCCTACAATGCCTGCCTGGCATCTGTTGGAATTTCCTACTCCTTTCCACCGTTCTAACAGTCATGATGCAGTCAGCCAGATTATACAGATTCTCTTTTTCTGCTGCTTAGCCGTTCAGATCTGTCACAACCCATTCTGCAAATATGGAACCATTCTGACAAGAATTGACAACTACCCCCGTGGATACTCAGACCGTTTTTCTGAAGATTCAGCACCATGGTGTCAGTGAGTGTCTGAGGCACTGTGACACACTGCATGAATATTCGACTCAGGTAAAAGCGTGTCGTCTGTCCATGCATCTATCCATGTATTTGTATATGGCTGTGGCCTATTCTAAGTTTTATACTATCACTTTGCCCATGTGTGTTTTTCGCTTCCGTGTCATCGATTCACTTATTCTTTCTTTCACCCATTCATTTATTTGTGTATTTATTTACTCATTTTATGATTTTTTAATTATGCATGTATCTAATTATTCATGTATCCATTCCCTCGTTCCTTATTTCTTTCGTTCATTATTTGTTTATTTACTTCTTTATTCATGTTTTTATTTCTGTATTTATTATCTACCCATTCATTCGTTGCTTTATGTATTTATTCATTTCACTAATATTACTTAAGCCAAAACAAATACAGAGACTCGAAAGAAGATGTAGAGTAATGCCATTATTAAGTGCGCGCGCGCGCGCGCGCGTGTGTGTGTGTGTAAGTGTGCGCACGTGGGTGCGTGTGTGCGTTCGTGCGTGCGTGCGTCTGTACGTCCGCATGTGTGTGTGTGTGTGTGTGTGTGTGTGTGTGTGTGTGTGTGTGTGTGTGTGTGTGTCTGTCTGTCTGTCTGTGTGTCTGCGTCTCTATGTACTTCACTTGTCACGAATGAATATCGTACACCTTTTAAACGATTCGAAGTCTCAAGACTCAAGACTCAAATGTTTTATTCATAATGGCCATAGCCCATTAGAAAGGGGATATGCATTTTAAGTCGCACATACATATTGGTCTTTTCAAATGTATAAATACTTCTCCTTTTAAATGCCTTATAGAAATAAATAGCTAACTTTTAACGATGCTTTCATTTGGTGATGCATTAACAACGTTAACTTGAATAGACAAGGATAGTTGAAATACTTTTGCGGAATGAATTGTTCTCTAAGATCTCTTAACATTGGGCAAGCCAGCACAAAATGAACGTCGTCCTCTTTTGCATTTTGACACGATGGACAGATCAGATTTCTTTCGCATAGCTGTCTATAGCGAAAGTAATGACTGGCAATATCAGACACATCGAATAAAAATCTAGTCATAATGTGCTTGAAATGCTTGTTTATTTTCATTGCATGTAAACTGGTAAACAGCGTAAATGACTATACGTTCAGTAGATTTCAAATATCCCTCTATTTTGTAGGTGTGTGTTTCAATTTTGCCAACTGCAATCAATTCATTTTTCCCGGGAACACTTTCATGAAAGCATTCATATCACCAACACCTTGGTTGAGCCATACACAACCAAATCCGTATTCACATCTTTTTAAACGAGAGAGAGAGAGAGAGAGAGAGAGAGAGAGAGAGAGAGAGAGAGAGAGAGAGAGAGAGAGAGAGAGAGAGAGAGAGAGAGAGAGAGAGATTTTAATGTCGCTTTTATGATCATGGAAGATCTTTTGACAGGAAGAGTCAACTCTTGGGTTTTCACCATCTCAGAATAATCGGTCACGAGAAACGGTCCGCCCCCCCCCCCCCCCCCCCCCCCCCCCCATAAATTTTTCATATGTATCTTTGTGGGGTACCCATCTCAGGCGCCGAGGCTGCTTTTCGTCGGTCCAAAACGTTCCATAGGTTTGATGATCCCCTGTGTCTTTGTTATTTAGGATACGAAACTTTCCTTACGTTTGTGTTGACAGTTATGCCTTCTGCACGATACGCAATAATCAGAACGACCATATATGCAATAAGGTGACCGCAGTGAAGCTACGTGTGTACCCACCGTCTGTTACACGTTGCGAACTGTGAAATTGCCAAAGTGTTTGCAATAAACCGTCTCTCTCGAAAACTGTGTGCAACTTATTAGAAACAAAGTACACCACGGTTACAAAGAACAGTCTCTTGTGATTCTTTTGAGCTATGCCACATTACCATGGGCCTATCTTTATCTACTCTGTCGCCGGGTTATCTCCCCTACCCCAAATTTGGCCACGACGCAAATTTAATTCTTTACAAATTCACATTGGTCTTTTCACTGAAAAAAAATGTTTATGTGCCCTTTCCAAGACTGAGCGCATATTTTTGTGTGTGTGTGTGTGTGTGTGTGTGTGTGTGTGTGTGTGTGTGTGTGTGTGTGTGTGTGTGAGTGTTGTGTGTGTGTGTGTGTGTGTGTGTGTGTGTGTGTGTGTGTGTGTGTGTGTGTGTGTGTCGCTCCGTTTGATGCGCTCTTGAAGAGTTTGTTTGCGTAGAGGCATGCTTTTCACGTCAACGTTGTGGTTTACGTTCAATAGCTCATTTCCACATCTCTCCTTGAGTAGCTGGTGTCAGGGCTAAGAGCGTATAGCGCGACTCTTGATCGCTCATGTCAATGGAT